>BQKZ01002309.1:48955-87985 GCA_036244855.1 Temnopleurus reevesii | reverse complement strand
TGTTGGTGAGGATGATTTCTCATACTCTCTTTTTGGATATGTTCCGACAAGTGATGATAGAGTAAGGTGTTTCAGGGTGCTACATGGTGCTGTTTGAGTGTAGTGTTACTATAAAGGAAGGTTGCTCATAATCCTTTAGGATATGTTCAGATAAGATATCTGCTTTAGGCAGGGTGATACCTGGGCTATTTAAATAGTGCTGATCAAGGGTAGATTCAGACAAATGAAAATGGGTTAAAGTGTTGCATGGTGCGAACAGGTGTCCTGATAATCAATTTTCATGAACATTTTGTATTCATCTGAATAATAAATCAATTTTCAATTTATTTACATTGCTTCTTCTTCCTTTTTGCTTTAGACTGCAGAGGATAACTTCCAAGCATTGCAGAATTTCTTTGTCAAGTTTCCTGAATACCTGAACAATACATTTTACCTCGCTGGTGAGAGCTATGCAGGTATCTACATCCCGACCCTGGGTATGAAGATCTTGAATGGAAATACATCCATTAACTTACAGGTTAGTTTACTTTTGAAAGGTTTCAGTTTCAAGGTAATCTTGGGAGATGTTGCTAGAAAGTTGCGATTGGTTCAAGTTGTTGTTGATTAGCAACTGCCAAATGCATAAACTTATCATTGCAAGTCAGGTAAGATTGTGGGCAAACGGAAATGCGCATTGCAATCGTCTTCCAACACTCCCTGAAAGACCCAATTATCATGTAGTTTCCTGAATACCTGAACATTAAGTTTTACCTTGATGGAGAGAGTTACGCAGGAATCTACATTCCAACCCTGGGTATGAAGATCTTGAATGGAAATATGTCCATTAACTTGCAGGTTAGTTTTACTTTTAAAAGGCTCTGTTTCGTATTTGAAAACAATGGTGTAATACCTGAACAACACATTTTACCTTGCTGGAGAGAGCTATACAGGAATCTACATGCCGACCCTGGGTATGAAGATCTTGAATGGAAACACATCCATCAACTTACAGGTTAGTTTTACTGTTGAAAAGTTTTGTTTCGTATTTGAAAAAAAATGGTGTAATACCTGAACAACACGTTTTACCTCGCTGTAGAGAGCTATGCAGGTATCTACATCCCGACCCTGGGTATGAAGATCTTGAATGGAAATACGTCCATTAACTTACAGGTAGGTTTTTACTGTTTAAAAGCTTTATTTTATATTATAGTTATGTTAATCCTAGCCTCTTCGTTATATCTATTCCCCACATACTACTGTTCACGCAAATGTTTTTTCCCAATTAGTACATGTCTATTATTATCTATTTCATTTTTATAGATCAGTAAATAAGAGTAAAAATCGGATGGGTATTCAAGACAGACATTTTTGCTATGTATTCTAAAATCTGCCATTTGTGGAGCAATCATTTCAATAAGATCACTTTATGATTTATTTGTCTAATCATAACTTATCCTGTTTTCCATTTTCAGGGATTTGCTATTGGAAATGGCCTACTGAACCTGACAACCAATATGAATTCTGCCATGTACTATGCTTACTACCATGCACTGGTGGATCAGGGGTAAGTATAGAATTCTCGCCACGGACAAGAGGCGAAATCAAATGATGATGATGATGGCCTCTTGTATAGCGCCGGTATCCGCCACAGCTGGGCGCTCATGGCGCTTGATTACTCAAAAAATAATGTCTCACAGATTTCAATGTCCTAATTAGTGCTACGGTTTATCTTTCAGTCCAAGAACTCCCAGTGATGGTACACTTTGGTTATTCTTCTAACGACAGGGTAGTGGGGAACAGATAGGTCTTTAGGTAGGACTCAAAGGTTGACTGCGTCTCTGCTCTCCTAATGAAGTGGGGAAGGCTATTCCACAGTTTTGGCCCACAGATGTAGAAGGCTCTATCACCCCAGGTTGTACGGCTGGGCGATTCCGACAGCAATGCTTGGTCTGCCGATCTGAGACTGCGGGTTGGCTTGTGCTGAGAAATGAGCTCTGATATGTAGGATGGAGATTTGTCATTCAGTGCTATCTCATGATATCTCATGATGCCGTCAATATTGATATGCTGAGGTTGGGAAGGTGTCTTCCGGTCGGAAATCTAATGCAAATGCTATGTCTACTATTTAGAAAAATTGCCATCTTTCTTCCGTCCACATTATTAGAGGTACTTCGTGCTGCATCAATGAAACACCCCATGGTGTGATAGTAGTTAATATCAGGATATATTTTAGATAAAGTGTAACAAAGGTGATTTTTTTTAATTCAAATCCGTTCAAAGATGAAGGCACTTGCACTAATGTCCATAATTGGAAGTGAGTATCCGGACTCTCACAAATTGTTAACATTGAAAATTGTATAGCGCCATCGGCAATTCTTAGTTTTCTTTTATTGTCGGTGGTGAGAATTGAGCGGGCCAAATTAATATAAGAATATAGCAACTCTGAGAGCAGTGTAAACAATAGGTCTTCTGACTTTGGTTAAAGATATGAACTCTGCCATGTACTATGCATACTACCATGCACTTGCTGAACATGAGTAAGCAACAGAGATGCCAACCATTAGAGAATATGCATTTGACATCCACAAACCGGGAGGGGGAAGGGGGTGGGGACCTCATATGTGAATTATCAATTAAAAACTTTGTTTGGGCTTATCAAAATATTTCACAAACGAAATGCCTGGATATATTTACTTCAAATGTTCAATTTTCAAATTATTTTTCTTGACTTTTTATAGATATTGAATAGAAGCAGTCAAGGACGTGTGAACAAGTGGTTTGCATGATTTATCGTAAAAGAGAAAAAAATAAATGCTTAGCATTTTGAAAAGAAATATGTGGCTTTGATCTTTGCATTGTGATCTAATGTTTGATTAAATGTTAGTTTATTATTTTCTTTGTCTTCTTTGTTGTTGTTTGTAGCACTTGGAATAAACTGCAGACACATTGTTGTAACGGAGGGACTTGTCAGTTCTTTAATTCCACCAACCGACAATGCCAAGATGCTGTGAGTATCATTCCATCATGTGACTCGTCACATCCAAATCTGATAGAAGTTAATCAATTGAAGTAAGAGAAAAGCAGGATGAATCAAAATAAACTTCAAATTTGAAAAAAATTATCTTTTGATTCTTCAAATCTCCAATGTTTTAAAGCCCAAGTACAGTTTTGGTAAAAGCGAATATTTTTATCGCCGAATTTTGTCTTCAAATCTATATAAAATGAAACATGATATCATTAACATATTGTACAAAAGATTGTGCGGAAAATGACCAAGGTTTGGAAAAGTTATAACCTAAAGTGTGCAAAATATTTCAGCGTCGTAGCCCCCGACGCTAATTCAGTATTTTCTTTCTTGATAAAGGACAGCTTCTCATGCACAGAATTGGATGAAAATTTCAGACTTTATTCTTTATGTATTCCTTTTTAGCGTGCTTTAATCAAAACTTTAAAATAATTTTGTATATGCCCGATTAGAAGCTAAATATTGTTGTAACCAAGAGAGGGCGCTAAATACGATTTAACGGTCAAATTCAAATTTTCAAAAGAATTCGCTCGTAGAAAAATATCCTATGGTCTTGAAATGTGTATAGAAACTATATGTCATGGTAAATATCCCCAAAATTCACATTTTTTTCATCTTTACCAAAACTATACATGGGCTTTAAGGTCAAGTTGTCAAAAGGAATGCAAAAAGGGTAATCAGAAAGGTCGCAATAAATGATTTTCTCTGTTTTTTAGTCAGGTGGCAAAAATGTCTGAGCAAAAGTCACATAGGAAGCTTCTCCTCCTGGCAACACGCATGTTCTCTAATTGGTCACTTGCAGCCAAGCTTGAAAGAACCAGGAAAACCTGCTTCCAACTGAAAGGAGAAATATCAATTTGACCCCTGGACGTCACTCGTACACTATATGTTTTTAGGTCACCGATGATGATGATGATGATGAATTTGAATTTTAAGGCGTTTCTCTTTCAATTCTAAATATTTACACCGGTTTATATTCTAATTTTTGATATTTTAAATTGTTATATTTGAAAGAAAATTTTGGAATTCCTTTCAAGATTTGCCAGAAGAGAAAGCGGAAGAGTTCATTGTGGAGTGTTGAAAGGAACCTTTCAGAGCCCCTTTCTTCTCCTTATGTGTATAAGTTGAAATAATTTTGTCTTTCTTCTCTGCAGTGCCATGTAGCTCTGTCATTTATAGGCAGTGGTATCAATACGTATTCAAAATCTACCAAGACTGTGCTGGAGGCATTCCGACCGAGATGGAGAGATTTCAGTTCGACCTTTGGTCTTCAATCATACACCTTGGGCCTGTAACATTAAAAGAGATTGCAAACATTCAGGACACGTACATGATTTACAATGTTAGGGGGCCCAGATGGTTTTGGGTCATCCTCTGTTTCTTCTCCTCTTTGATCCAAGTATAAATTGTTTTTATGCCTCCGCCACCATAAGGTGGTGCCGGAGGCATTATGTTTTCGGATTGTCTGTCCGTCCGTGCGTCCGTCCGGACCTTGTTACCGCGATAAGTTCAGAACCGCTGGACGGATTTTGACCAAACTTGGCTCAAGTATGTATAAGCATAGGAGGATGAATTGATTAGATTTTGGGTTCAGTGGGTCAAAGGTCAAAGGTCACAGCGGTATGTCCAAGAGATGCCCGGCATGCCGATGCCTCCCAACATGCAACAGCAGCAGCCACACTACCCCTTGCCACAGGTGAGAGAAAAAAAATTTTCCCCCATCATATGATCATTATGACAGGAAACGTAAACGTATTGCTTCAATTCTGCAATGATTTATCCGATTAGAGACATTGGGGGTGTTGTTCAAAATCAGCTGCAAATCAACTTTGCAAATTGTAATGCGCATTTAACAAAACGCACATGAAACAATGATTTTGATCGGCGCTTACCGATTAACTGCAACTTGCGATCAATTGCAACTTTTGAACAACACCCCCTAAGAATGGCCCAACCTGAACTTCTTTTTTTAATTTTCACCTTCTGAAATTATGACCTGAAAATTTATTTTCAGATGCTCTTTGGATTTTCTTCCTCTTTTTAAAAGCTTGTTTTTCTCATAGATTGATTAAATTTTCCAATCGACCAACTCTTATTTAANATTTTGGGTTCACAGGATCAAAGGTCGCAGTGCCCAAAATATGTAAAATGTTTTTGATTTCTGATGGCATGGAACAAACAAGCCGTACATATCTTTCTGATTGCGTGATGGCGGAGGCATAAATTTTGACCGTGCGCGGTCGAGGATTCATCTAGTTTTCTTTATTTTTTGCAGTACCATGTAGCCCGATCATTTATAGGCAGTGGCATCAATACGTATTCTATCTACCAAGACTGCGCTGGAGGCATTCCAACTGAGATGGAGAGATTTCAGTTTGACCTCTGATCCTTGCTCATTCACCAAACGGTTTTAGATCAGCCTCATTTTCTTCTCCTTTTCTGTAGAAGTTGAAATTTTTGTTGTCTTTCTCCTTTGCAGTATCATGTAGCCCGATCATTTATAGGCAGTGGCATCAATACATATTCTATCTACCAAGACTGTGCTGACGACATTCCAAAAGAGATGGAGAGATATCAGTTTGACCTCTGGTCATTTTTCATCCACCTTATGGTTTATATTGGTCACCCGCTCTTTCTTCTCCTTTTCTAGTTGAATTGATCATGGTTTTTGTCTTTTCTTTTTTGCAGTACCATGTAGCCCGATCATTTATAAGCAGTGGCATCAATACATATTCTACCAAGACTGTGCTGGAGGTACTCAGACAAGGATGGAGAGATATCAGTTTGGCCTTTGGTCTTCAATCATACACCTTGGGCCTGTAACATAAAAGAGATTGCGATCAATTGCAAACATTTAGGACCTGTACATGATTTACAATGTTAGGGGGCCCAGATGGTTTTGGGTCATCCTCTGTTTCTTCTCCTCCATCCAAGTTGAAATGATTTTTATCTTTCTTCTTTGCAGTACCATGTAGCTCGATCATTTATAGGCAGTGGCATCAATACGTATTCTATGTACCAATACTGTTCTGGAGGCATTCTGTTCAAGATGAAGCAATATCAATTACACCTGTGGTCCTTGCTCACACAACTCAGTTTTAGGTCACTTTCTTTTTCTTCTTTTATTTTTTAAGTTAAAATGTTTTTTGTATTTCTCCTTTGCAGTACCATGTAGCTCGGTCATTTATAGGCAGTGGCATCAATACATATTCTATCTACCAAGACTGCGCTGGAGGCATTCCAACTGAGATGGAGAGATTTCAGTTTGACCTCTGGTCTTCTCTCAGGATCAAGTACAAGATTCCAGAGACCAAGCAGATCATCAAAGTGAGTGTCTGTATTTTGATGAAAACAATGTAAAATGATTAATGGACTCTTATCAACAATTTTAGCCAAATGCCTTGATTAGGAGTGAAAGCAGAATATTGTAAGTTGAAAATGTTTATTCAAGATAATAAATCCCATTCTCTCATGGTATTTGCATGTTGTGTTATGGAGAACGTGTCATTTGTTCAAGAAGCTGTCACTGTGATGTGTGATGTCTTTAGTATTGTAAAAGCCATTATTTTGAGCGGATATAAATTTAAGCGAATTCATACCTACTGACACATAAACGGGTTCTATTTTTCAGATTTTGGACAATTGCTGTATGTAAGGCTATGGGCATTCTAATTAGCAAAAATATTCATGAATTCATAGTTATGAAACAAGTGAAAATAAACCCTCTGCAAAATTTATAACTTATATAGTATTATCATCAACCTTACAATGTATTTCATTTCAGTTGTTGCAGAGCCAGAGAAATTCTTCATTAAGCTCTACACACTATGCCTCCCATGGTTTTGCTGCTTATGGATTGTATAGAGCTGGGACCAAATTATTAACTCTTTATATTAGGAATACTGTTCTATCATATATCTTTGTACTAAGTTCCATTGTTCTTGCAAAAATGCTTTGAAAATACCCAGCTTGGTGTCATAAGTATTATCATCCACCCTATTTCATTTCAGATGTTGCAGAAGCAAAGAAATTCTTCATTCAGCTCTACACACTATGCCTCCCATGGTTTCACTGCTGATAACAAAGACATCATTGGGTGTGTTGATGCAACTGCGGAGACAACGTACCTCAGCCGAGATGATGTTAGGCTTGCTCTGAATATCCCGGTCTCTGTTCAGCCCTGGCAGGTTTGTAGGTAAGTATTACAGATATTACAGATTGTAGTTTCGTTCATTTAATTTATCGATCAATGAGAATGAAAGAAATGCAAACTTGAACAGAAAATAAAGATAAAGTTTAAAACTATTTAAATAAATGAATAACAAAAGCAACAGTAAAGGAGGAGGATCAATTTTACAGAGCCGTAGGATTTTTAGGACTGCAAGATTACCAAGCTATGTAGTTTATGAAACGATCAAGAAGGAATTTAGATATTTTGAATCAATTAACAAGGTGAAAAATTAGTACAGTACTGGGGTTCTACATGGTATAACATATACCTTTGTTAGATACAAAAAATAAATATATGGAAATAGAAATGAATGCCTCTTCTTAAATCAGTTTGTATATTAACTTTATATCATTTTTGTAACTAGGCATGCTCTTTGATCATTTGAGGAATACTTTGAATCAGTTTTTTTCTCATAGAAAAGGATGGAAAAATTAGCGGAATAGGATAACTAATGTAAGGATAGAAAAAATAAGAATTACAATACAAATCAAGATCATCTTTCCCCTTTGCTCAAGCAAGATTACAGGCAAATTTGCATGTGATTAAAGCAACTCCTGCGGGTTGATAGTGTTGTCAACCAAATAAAATCCTTGGAAGTATACAAAAATATAATCACTCTTTCTATCACCAGTACGGCAGTGCAGGCCAACTACACCAAGCAGTACATGGATGTGAAACTGCAGATCAATGCTCTACTCCAGAAATACCGCGGTTTTTTCTACAACGGAGACGTCGACATCGTCTGTAACTTCCTCAGCGCGCAGTGGTTCGTGAAGGACCTCCAACAAGCCGAGAAGACGGCCCGTCGTCCGTGGAAGGTGGACTCGCAGGTTGCCGGATTTGTCCATGAGTTGATGAACGTGACGGTTGCCACGGTGAAAGGGGCGGGGCATATGGTGCCGCAGTGGAGGCCTGCTCAGGCGTATCACATGATAACACAGTTCTTGAATAACCAGCCATTGTAAAGTGAACTCTTGTGTTATCGAAAGTGGTGTTGTTAGAAAGTTGCGATCAATTGCAAGTCGGAGTCGATCATCATTTTCCAATAAAATTTATTAATTCATGCACGCTTTGCTAAAAAGGTAGACCATTTGCAAATGAAAATGCACCTTTCAAGTTGCAACTGATTTGCATTTGATTTGCAGTTTTCTAGCAACATCCCCTCAGATAGTGGAATTTTATTATAATGAGCTCTTTGAGATTGCCAAGATACAAATGTGCCATCCCTACAGAATGATTGTAGCATAGTAAATCAGAGTAACCAAGCTGTATTAAACTCCTTGACTTCTGGAACTGGGTAGTCTCTACACAAAGTCTATGGGTATTACAGAATTCAGAAGTCAATGGGTTAACAACTGAACAAAACGGTTTTGTTTTGGGAAGGAAAACTATCCTTTGATTTTCAGGCATTTCTAATTTCAATTATTTTATAATTTCCATCTTACATTCCAAATTGAAGCAAAAAAGGAATAATTCTTCCCATAAAAAGTCATTTTGATTTGCTGTTTCAAGTATTTTTATTATTCTCTTTGCCATATTTATATCATGATCATTCCATCATATCAATTTACACCACTGAAATATGAAAGTAATTTAATTGGTATATACATGTATATCACACTACACAGTGCATGAATTTTGTTCCTCTAATAAATGTTTTGTAAGTGATAAAAGAATGGTTCTCCTCTGTAGTTATACAACAGATGGCCTTAATCATACTTGGTGATGAAATTATATTTTAGTAGATGTGCGACTTAAAGTCCCCAAACCAAAGTAGTAGTGATGAATTGAGAGGAAAAATGTATGTTTTGGGGCATGTGCATGTGTTTGTGTGTGTGTGTGTGTGTATATGTAGACTTGGGACCACAGCCTGAAAACCGAGGGCGTATCTGCAATTGAAGACGGTTGTCTATTGAGGACTGTCCTTTAATATAGCACTGTACAATAACAATAGACTGAAAGAAAGATAGTGGGTATGTCCTTAGTTGGATGGTAATTTTTCAAATTAAGTGTTCATGGTTTAAAGTCCACAGTTCCCATTAAGGAAGGCAGAGATATCGCCTGGGATACACTGAAAATAAATGGTATTGATGCACACTTCTATACACACACACAATATATTTCTTCGATCTACACCCAAAACCTGTATGTGTGGTGAATGTTTTTATGTTTGTGTGTGTGAGAGAGAGAGAGAGTTCTATTCATTGGGGGAATGGAAGACGTAAGAAATAGTTTAAAAACTAAGGCAGGATGTGCCAGTAATATAAGGAAAAGGACAAATGATAAATTCCTGTAGATCTAAACTTTGATTGTAAAGATGATTTTGTGACAAATTTCTTATAAAGTGTGATTGTTATTTTGTATTGAGAATACTTGTATGTGCAATTATTGAAATGATGATGATTTTTCTACATTGTCAAATTGTTTTGTATGTATGAATCATAGCATGCAATGCACAATGAACCATTGATATTAAAGCCGAGTTGATTACAAGAATACCAGTCATAACAAGAATATTAACATGTAGACTAAACTTATGGGAACCTAACCTCAATCGACACACCTTTTTTGTGAGTTTTTGTTTTTCATTGGAGCTATAGCTTTAATACATCAAATGAAAAATTCAGCTCCACATAAGTACCCATTTCATTTGACGAATGAGGGTTTACTGTGTTACTGAAATTATTTCTCTTTCCAATCATTAGAATAAAAATTGCAAGACCATATTTAATCATTGTAGTAGAAACTTGAGGAACTCCCAACAGAGCAAAGTTATAGATGACTGGTATATCTTTAGATCATGATTAGATTTTAAGTATGTTTTGTACTAGATGCGGACGTAAGCCTTTCCAAGAGACTGTAAACCAAATATGCCTCTTTTCTAATATATCTTTCAATTGTTGTATCTGCTGACTTTTCTGTTTTGCATTTTTTTCAATCAAATTGGATTTTGATATTGTTAATTTCATATTCATTTTGTATTGTAGCAATTGTATCATTGTATTCCAGTACTGTTAGTGCATTTATGCAAATTCAATTCAATCTCAGATTGAAATTATTTAAATCAAACAATCGAAGTATGGAATCTTCTTTATATTATTCCTCAATTGTTAAGTTTTGTTGTTTTACTGTAATTGATAATACAGTAGACTTTATTTTATTTCCTTATAATTGTCAAAATTTACCTATGTTATGTAAATTTCTCTATGTGAAATATTCTGTCTATAGAATATCAACTTGTATTTAAGTGTGTTTTATTTGAATAAGGCCAACAAAAAAATTGTTTAGATGCCCAATAATGAGGTGTTAGCATTGGTCGGTCAGAAACTTATTTTTATTAATTCAGTTTTAGTTTTGACTACATTTTATATTAAAAAGATAAATATAAATCTTTACCCCTAATTTGCAAGGGCCTTAGAAATTTCCCATAAAAACTATCCACTAATTTGTTAGTGCCATGACCGATACTTCCACCAACAATGCACTGTGAGCAGAAGGGGAAAAGACCTGGGACAAAGTAAACAGCCTCCATTCAAGCACTTACAACAGCTGGATGAGCACAAAACAAATTCCACCCTTCTCATTCTGTGGAAATATGTTGAACAAGAGTAACACCTGGGTCTTTCTTTTGTGATCATCAAGCTGTTGATTGTGAATGATTGAATGAAGTTGTTTACTTTGTCCCTGTCCTTTGTCACTTCTGCGCACAGTGATGATTGCTAACAGCATTGGGCCCCGGTCACATAGGACCCCGGAAGCAACATGATTCAACACGACTCTTTGTTAATTCACAGTTAACTGCCTGCGAACAAAGAGTTGTGTCGAATCGTGTTGCTTCCGGAGCCCTATGTGACCGGGGCATTACACTAGCAGCACCAAGTGCATGCTCTGGACAAATAATCAGACTTTTCTACCAATTTTTAAACAAACATAAATGTGATTACTGAGAGATCACGAATAAATCTACTGAAAACATGAGGAAATTCACTTTTTGTCATGCTTTGTAACATTTCATTTGAAACACTTTAGTAACTTCTCTTCATCTTGAAGAAAGAAATACAGATTCAGACAGGCAGAGAGAGAGAGAGAGAGAGAGGGGGGGGGGGAATAGAGGGAGGGTGAGAGAAAGAGAAAGGGGGGGGGTAGAAAGTGAACGAGGAGCTATTTGTGAAAATACAAATAATGTCAAACCTGTCTATAGTGGCCATTGTCTATAGTGACCACCTGTCTGTAGTGGCCACTTGAATTGATTCCCTCGAGGTGTAAATGCATGTTATAGAATCTGTCTATAGAGGCCAACTGTCTACAGTGGCTTCTTTTTCTGTTTCCCTTGGGGTGGCCTCTGTAGACAGGTTTGACTGTACATGTATATCCTTTAATTTCTACTTTACAAAGATGCCCATTTCTATTTGTCACATCTACTGTAATCAAATTATGAATACCCTAAAACTTCAAAGATGAAGAGTCTTTAAAATAATTCTGGGATTCAAGATGCTCTGTTTCTCAGTTCAAGACAAGCAGTTCTGGGATATATGATTTTGTATTTGTCCCAAATTTCCATCAGGCATTACCCGGTCTTCTGGTACTGTAGATGATTTCTAACCTGAAGGTCCTGTGTTCAAATGTCAACTCGGTTGCAAATGTTTTTTATTGTTTTTTTTTTCTCATAAAATAGGGGGTATTTGATTCAATGTTGTCATCAAGTAACCAGTTGGCCTAAGCTGATCTAGTGGTTGGATAATGCACTGTTTGCTAACACAAAGGTTCAGAGTTCAAATCCCAAGCAGGTTGCCTATATTATTTTTGATGGCTTAAATTGAAGAAACATGGGGTATTTGATTCTAATTTGTCTTCAAACTGCCAGTGGGCCTGAGCTGGTCTAGTGGTAAAGTTAAAACTTGCCACCCAAAAGGTTATGGGTTAAACTCCCAAGCGGGATGCAAATATTTTTGATGGCTCAGGTTCATGAAATATGTGGCAAAAGGGAAGTCTCTTTAGGGGTGGTGAGCTGTGTAGCAAGGGGTGGGGGAGCGAGGGGCAAGGAGCAAGGGGAAGGGAGCGAGGGGAAGGGAGCGAGGGGAAGGGAGCGAGGGGAAGGGAGCGAGGGGAAGGGAGCGAGGGGAAGCGAGCGAGGGGAAGCGAGCGAGGGGAAGCGAGCGAGGGGAAGCGAGCGAGGGGAAGCGAGCGAGGGGAAGCGAGCGAGGAGAAGCGAGCGAGGGGAAGCGAGCGAGGGGTAGGGAGCGAGGGGTAGGGAGCGAGGGGTAGGGAGCGAGGGGTAGGGAGCGAGGGGTAGGGAGCGAGGGGTAGGGAGCGAGGGGAAGCGAGCGAGGGGTAGGGAGCGAGGGGTAGCGAGCGAGGGGATGCGAGCGAGGGGATGCGAGCGAGGGGTAGCGAGCGAGGGGTAGCGAGCGAGGGGATGCGAGCGAGGGGAAGCGAGCGAGGGGAAGCGAGCGAGGGGTAGCGAGCGAGGGGTAGCGAGCGAGGGGAAGCGAGCGAGGGGTAGCGAGCGAGGGGAAGCGATAGTTTAGAGAGAATGAGGACTTAGTATAGAACATACAATGATAGAAAGTAAGTATGACTGACAAGTTTCATTGATTCACAATCAGTTATAACTTTAATAAATAAAATATCAAACTTGAGTTTAAAATAGTTTTGTATGTTACATGTTTGTCCTATCAATTAGTTATATTATCTGCAATAACACAAACTTATCCTATACAATAATACTCAGTTTCCAAGGGTTATAATATTTAGATTTCTAGCTGCACCTCGATCTCTTTCCTCCATTATCTCCTTCATTTTGTATATTTATTTTTTTCTTTCACCGCTTTCTATTTTCTTCAAATCTTTCTGCCTAGGCATATTTTCCTTTATTCTATTTCATCTTTCGACATTTTTAGCTTACTTTTCTTTTACTCTTCTCATGATCTAAACAATTTTAACTTTGGAACATATGCCAGCCTCACTCATGGCATGTATTGCTCCTTTATATAATGGTAGTTTTTTTTCAAATATTTGGAGGTATCACTGAGAGCAGAATGGACAAAGGTTTGGACAAAGTAAAAAAAAAAGTCCACTGAAGCATAGGTAGATGAACATAAAACAAATATCCTTCCCTCTGCATTAATCTTCTTAGAATTACTAAACAGGTGTTTCACCTGTGCGATGATAAACGAGGAAGCTACTTTGTTTTGGTGATCATGAAGCAACTGTGAAGGCTTGAATGAAGGTGTCTACTTTATTCAATTCTTTTGTTCCTTTTGTTTACAGTGTACTATTCTTCTAAAGAGTTTTCCATCATTCTTGTAATCTTCAGCCTCATTTTTTTTTCTTTTTCCTCTCTCTGTCTGGATAAAAAGGGCCTTGAGCACTCTACACAGAAGATGTTTGCTCTGTATTTTGAATACTTTGAATACCTTCTTCCTTCTTCTATCTCTCACTTTCTATCAGTCTTTCCTCCCTTTCTTTATCTTTTGAAACATTTCCAATCTTTTATCATCTATTAATTTTCCATCCTTCCTTCCAAATGTCCTATTTCTCCATCCACACCCCTAATAATCTTATTTATCCGGCGCCAGTTGCCTCACAACATAACATCTAGCAATTTATCTCCTAGCTAAACGCAGAGATGCCAACCATTCCGAAATATTCCTGAAAGAAATTTAAATGTGAATCACCTGTTAGCTGAGCCAAATATTTTCTAAGGAGAGAAAGCATATGGGTATTGTCATCACGCTTTCTAACATGAGAAAATATCTGGTTCAGCTGTTTGGTGTTTCACATTCTAATTTTGATACTCGTGCATATTCTTGAACAGTGGGCATCTCTTCTAAAGTATGATAAAACCTGTGTCATCATTGGATATGAGATGAATTAAAAGATACCACAAGTAATTTTATCAGACTTTATGGGGTGGGGTGTTGCTAGAAATTTGCAAGTTATTGCACACCAACTGCAAATCAGTTGAAAATTGAAAAATGCATTTCAATTTGCACACTTTATTGACTTTGTGTTTTTGACAAGACGATTATGAAACAATGGTTTTAATTGGCACATGCTGATCAGCTACAACTTGTAATTGATAACAATTTTCTAGCAACACTCTGTTAGCAAGGTAATAGAGATGTCGTGTTGTTATGCAAGTGGGTCCTGTTTCAATTTGAAAGAAAGAAAAATCTAACAACCCGAAAACATAATGCCTCTGGCATCACCTTACGGTGACGGGGGCATAAAAATGGTGATAATGCACTATTTTTCCTGCAAAGAGAAAAGAAAATAACAATATCTCAAAGACTATTTTCGACCAACAAAGAATTCCTTGGAAGACACAGGATGAACCAGACTATAGGGGTGTTGTTCAAAAGTTGCAATTGATCGCAAATCAACCACGAATCAGTTGCAATTTGTAACGCGCATTTTCATTCTCGCATGATATGCGCTTCTCACAAGACACGCATGAAACAATGATTTTGATTGACACGTTCCGATCAACTGCAACTTGTGATCAATGGCAAATTTTGAACAACCTATAAGAAAACAACAGCAAAAACATTTCGAATTATTGTAAAACTCACTCATCACTGAAAAGTTTCTAAATATATTACAGATACAGTGGGAATAAGTGATGAAATATCTTTTCGTGGAAGAGTGCAAATTCTCTTGTTTCATTAGAAATTGTGTCTCACTTTGGCACAAAAACTGAAAACATTACTCTTCATGTAATATAAAAATAATTATAGAAAACTTGGTATATCAGACTTTTCAACAACACATTTCCACTGCATCTGTTATCAGTATAAATACATTACAATTAGTAATGTTACATAAAACAATCATTTGTTGGGAAAATCATTTGTTAGGAATATTGATGAACTATTTTCATAAACAACGCATTATTATGAATTCTCTACGCAATCTAGTTATGTCACTTCAGTATTAAGTCTTTCCCTATATCAAATGTTTACCTTATCACAAAGTGACAATATCAAGAAAGATATCCTAGCGCAAAACCTCTATAATCATTATGCTATCACTTGTGCTTGTTCTGCATAGAATTAACACATACATGTATTTTAATAGGATACTGTTTGAATTATTGCTGAGATGGGATTTATTTGTCATTGTGCTAAAAACTTACTTACCTAAAACTTAATATCTTTTTAATATTATTGGAGCACCATACCTTCCTTGCAAATTGAATTTGTAATTGTACAAACATTACTTTATACTTAATGCTGTGGATAATTCAATATTGTGGAAATACAGACATTTAAGTCATGATAATACAACTCAATAAACCTAGAAGTCTAAAATTATGACACAGGTTCAAATTTCAGATTCTCATTTCCATGAGATGACCATTAAAAGTAAAAAAGAAAATGAGCTTACAAATATTAGTTACATGTTATATGTGACATAATTCTGTGCTTGTACAAGTATTGGAAAAACTATTCCCAATTACCACGGTTGTGTTTCAGAAAATGTTCATATATCTATGCACAACTTTGTGAATGACTGGTGACACTTTCTCAGGTGCAATGCACTGCCAGGAGTTGTCAGTGACTGCAGAAAATGGTAACCAGTCGTTTGTACAATTGTACATACCTCCATGAATGGTTTTATGAAACACAAGCCAAAATTATATGTACCATTACATATTCATTCAGCAAGCTGACTATGTAACAATCAGGGCAATTCTTTCAGATACAGTATACAATCAATCAATCTCTCATAAAAAAATCCAGGGCAGCGTTTCATCAAGTTTAATAAGGTGTGGTCACACCGGCCGAGCGGAGCTGTAGCGATCCTTTAGCGTAGTCTGTAAGTACAGATTATAAGCTTTCTGTGTGAGCATGATACAGAGTATGCAACCTTTCACTACGTGAAACACTGCATTGTTTTTGCCTTACCCTAGGCTGTAGGAAGGAACAATGCTGTGTGTAATGTAGTCACACAATGCATACCCTGTATCACGCTCTGCACAAGCACACACCAAAACTCAAGGGTCTCTACTTTCAGACTAAATCCCTACCACTAAAGGACCGCTACAGCTCCGTTCGGCCGGTGTGACCACAACTTTAGAAGGTGGCTGGTTGAGAGTTGAGAATAGGATGGAAGAACAAACTCTAATCTTCCTTAAAATTGTTCTTGGTAACTTCAAAAATGACTTGGGGGAAACACCACACTGGATCTAATATTGCACTTTTTTTTCTAAATCCAAGCGGGTGTTAGTTACAATTGATCGCAAGTTGCAGTTGATCGGAACTAGCCAATCAAAATCACTGTTACATGCGCGCCTTGTTAAATGCGCATACCGCGCGAATGAAGATGCGCATAGCAATTTGCAAAGTTGCAGTTGATTTTGAACAACACCCCCTTAGTCATCAAGCAATTACGATTGCTTTTAAGGCAGTAACATAATTCAATCGTTTACTGAGCTGAATAATTATCAAATCAGTTTAATGAATATATTGAACATCCAAAACCTTTATCTGCCACCACTCATTGAACGGAATTACATCACACACTGCCTAATTCAAATATTTTGGGACCACAAAAATATGCTTGAATTTGAGTCTGAGATTTTGCATGATTTTTTCCATAAAATTACCTAAACTTGGGCAATTATTTGACACAGAGTTGACTGGACATGTAGTGATATTCTAAGCAAAGAGTTGATCAAAATTTGGTTGGACAAAGAGCATTATCAAAGTGAAATCTCCTCATCGCATACAGTGATTCAAATAGGATGGAATAGACTATTTTCACAAAAAATGGTGAAACTCCAATGTAGATTTGAATATTGAGTCACTTCTAACACGCATATATTCAAACAGTTCATTCTACGACACAATGAGTCGTTGGCAGCAGCACTACTCGCTGGTGAGGAGTCTAGCAGATGAGTAGCGACAATGTAATCCAGACTAGTTTCTTCTATCAGGTGCATACTCAAACTTTCCATTTTATGACGCAGAATATTTCAGGTTAAAAGTCTTATAGATGACTGGGATCTAACCATGTAGCTAGACTAGACTATCCAGTCATTTCCATCAGTTGCAAAGTGAAACCATCCATTCTACGACACAGAACAAGAGTCATTGCCAGCAGCTCTAATGGCTGGTGACAAGTCTAGCAGATAACTAGTGACAGTCAAATGTAGACTTGAACATCCAGTCACTTTTATCAAAATCGTTCATTCTATGACACAGAACACGAGTCATCGCCGGCAGCACCAATGACTAGTAAGGAGTCTAGCAGATGAGTAGTGACAGTCAGATATAGACTTAAACATCCAGTCACTTCTAGATAAACAGTCAATTCTATGACACAGAACAAGAGTCATCGCCAGCAGCACCAATGGCTGGTGAAGAGTCTAGTAGATGACTTGTTACGACCCTAGCCAGGTAGTTTGAAGTGCTTTTCTTGCCAGACAGCGGTAGGTTGTAGAACGGTGTCAGGTCATCTGGGTTGTGGTTTGAATCCTTCATATGGTCTGCTCTGTACAGGCCGAACGCTTCATGGACATACTATCAAATCAATGGAGAAAAGATTAAAAAAGGCATCACTATGCATGTAGTGACATCATGTGTTCACAAAATTGTTTAGATGAACTATTTAAAATCAGTTCAAAATTTGTAGTTTTGTAGAATACCAAATAGATATACTTAGTTTTAGATTAAAAGAATTGAATATTTATGTGCAGCAAAAATGAGATTTAATATAAAACAATAAAATATTGCTAATGAGAGCTTTTTCTGTCCTTCGCTGTTTTCTAACCGATAATTTTCATGGTCCTAAGGACTACAATATGATAAGGTTTCTTTAATAATATTTATAGAGTGCTTACACTAAGATTCCTGCTGTTTCTCATAAAAGTGATGGTACAAAATTTGTGACACTTGAGCAAAACTGGGACTCTAATAGTCAGAAACCACTTCATGCTGAAATTTGTTAAGATTCATGCAGGGCCGGCTGGAAAAAAAACTTACAGCTGAACGTATTTACCCTGAGTAAATACAAGATATTATTATTATACTTTTATTATACAGTGCCCATGATAACAAACTATTGTGACCTAAGGTTTTCCTTCTCCATTGTAATTCCAATGATGACAAATTGTTGTGACATAACATTTCCACATTCTTTTCTAAGAGGTAGATAACTTACAGCATCCATGTTAACTGTATGTTGGAACTGCAGCTCCTGATTCCTCTCCAGGATAGTAGCTACCACAGATAAAAGCTGAGAAAGGAACAATTCAATAAACCGATTATGTAAGAAGAAAAATTAAATTGTCTCCAATATGGAGGCATCGTGGTGTAGTGGTTCTGAATCTCGCCTTTCAACCCGAGGGTCGTAGGTTTGAATCCCACCCATGGCGTCAATTTCCTTCAGCATGACATTTATCCACATTGTGCTGCACTCAACCCAGGTGAGGTGAAGGACTACCGGTAGGAAGAGATTCCTTGAATGCAGTGAGCGCTGAATGGTAGCCATGCTATAGCCGGGTAATAATGCACAGAGCTCTTAGAATCACTTTGTATTAGGCGCTATAGAAATGTTGTGTATTATTATTATTATATGGCTCATGCCTTGACCAAGACTCCCTTGAATGATAGCCCTGAAAAATGGCACTCTATCTGCTGTAAAAATTCTTCAATTACCAACCATCATGGAGTCTAGCAATCTTTGCATATGGGTCCTTTAAAAATCTTTACTTTACTTTACTGTAAAATATACAAAAAAGCTACAAAAGGAATAAAATTCTTTTGTAATAATTCTATCCTCATCCCAACAAGAATAAACACTGATTGACAGCGTTTATTGACAGTTTTTATTCATGATGGGATAAGGCAAGAATTATTTCAACTATTAGCTACCCAACACAAATATCAGTTGAACTTACATTTGAAATTTACTGAATATCAATTTGCAACACTCCTCTGCATCATGCAACAGATAAATTTTACCAACATTTGATTAAATAATAAACAAAGGTAGCTCTGCCTAATTCATATCTTCTGGGATCACAAATATCTGTTCAACTAAAGATAAATTTTAGTTACAAGAGGTAAATTACAGCGGTACTAAATGATTTGTTCCAGAAAATGCCATTGACTTAGGCAATTATTCGGCTTATACAAGTTCAATTTGGGTAAAGTTGACAGTAGACTGTAACATAGGCCTACCTCTACCATGAGTTGACGATATTCAGGATGGGAGATACGTCCAAACATCTCCTCGATGCGGAGAGCAAAGTTGAGATCTGTCTGTGTCATGTCTGAGAGTGTGGGTTGCTGGGGCAGGTAGTAGTTGGCAATGCTCAGACCTGAGGGCGTTCTTCCAAGGATGTTCCACACTGAAAATGGACAAAACAAAAATAAAGCCTTAATTCAATACCATTTGATTACATCTCCTCGATGCGGAGAGCAAAGTTGAGATCTGTCTGCGTCATGTCTGAGAGAGTGGGTTGCTGGGGCAGGTAGTAGTTTGCGATGCTCAGACCCGATGGAGTTCGACCCAAGATGTTCCACACTGGAAATGGACAAAACAAAAGTAAACACTATTTCAGTACAATTTGATTACATTAGAGAATTCTAATGAAGAGTTGATAAGCGCTATATAAAAGCCGTGTATTATTATTATCATTATTATTATTATTATTATAACAAATAGGAAGCTCTTTTTCGGTCATGTCCGAGAGGATGGGTTGTTGAGGCAAGTAGTAATTTGCAATGCTCAGACCTGGAGTTCGGCCCAAGATATTCCACACTGAAAATGAAGACAAAACCATTTACTGGTACTGGTATTATCTAATTTCATTATAAAAAGGAATGATTGTTTTTCCTTAAAACCAATGATTGCAGCCCACTGAACTAAGGGGAGGGTAGTTCTTGCAAGGTATTCAAATTATTGACACGAAAAGTCATTTGACCTACAACATACTTTTGCGCACTGTAGTACTATTCAGTACACCACTGAACTGCCATCTCTTAACCCAGGTGGAGTTACCAAGGGTTGCAAATTACCATGGTAGAAATTAAGTTTAAACTTGCAATAAGGATTAATTGCTTCCCCTAAAACAATGACCATTTCCCATTGAGTAGAGGGAAGGGTAGCACTTGCTAGAGAATCAAAGTCAAACCTTTTCCAGGGAAGGTCACTTGATGTACATTAAACCCAGAGATCCAAATTTTTCCAGAATATCGCTGCATAATTTGTATTTTCATCTTAATTTGAGGCATACATCACAACTGAATCACTTAGAGTGTGGTTATTGCTTTCATGTTTGCTCCCCTTTTGTTGAGTTGTTGTGATATTCACATTTTAATTTCAATTTTATTAATATTCCAGTTGGCCTCTCTGCATACCTTTGTCATAGAAGCAAACTTGAGTTCTATTCAGTGCACCACTGAACTGCCATGATCTCAAACCCATGTGCAGTTAGCAAGGGTTGCAAATTACCATGGTGGAAATTAACTTTAAACTTGATTGATTGCACAAAGGAAGATTTCTTGATCTGTAAATAGAGTCTAAAGAAACCTACCTTTGTCATAGAAGCGCACTGGTGTCCTGTTGAGGGCGCCACTAAATTGTCGTCTCTGAAGCCATGTGCGGTTAGCAAGGGTTGTCATCTTGATCTCCAGTACATGACACATTAGATTCTTCAGTCTCGATGGACAGAGGCAGTGAATTGGCTAAGAGATATGGAATGATGATGCAATATTTTGAAAAAGGCAATTGTTTTAATTGCTATTGCTGTACTTTCTTTTTACTAAAGATAAATTAAATTGGAAAAGTAAGCAGAATTTTGATGATAGCTGGTTCATAATATGAAAAATATATCAATCACAATACTTTAATTCATTAGAATTATGGTGAGTGAATTTGATGTAATAAATTTAGACTTGCATGCAATGTATTGTGTACATTTAAGAGTGTTACAGCCTACAGATTAAGCCATAATATTTACTCCCTTTTCAGCCAACACTACATGTAATATAAAAAGAATTGAAGCATAATACTGCTTTTTCTCATACTTAGATGAATTAAAAAACTGGGTCTTCCATTATATCCTTCTATATTAGGTATGTTAGAAAAAAATCTTGGGGAAAGGTACATGCGAAAAATATGTTTTAACATTAAATCAAGGTTTGCCTTGCAATGTGATAGAACAAAAAAAAAATTACAAACCGGTGGCCAACCTACCCCGGTTTCATTCCAGGCAATCTCTAACTCTGACTTCATTGCATGTAGTAACCACCTGGAAACAAAAAATATAATGTTTATTGCACATATTGCTATATATTATCCAGAGTCAAGATATGCCAAGGCTTTCATCACAAGGGAATGAATGAGAAATGGTTATTGTTGTCATGTTTTCTTTCACTTTTCTTCAGCTTTTTAATTATTCACATTTTCATATTCTGGAATGGTTGGCATCTTCGTATTATTTCTAGAATCAATAATAACCTGAGAACAGAGCAATAGAAAGAGAAGCCGAATGTGAAGGAATGAGGGTACGTGAAAGGGCTGAAAATGGAATTTGTAAAAACAAGTATAAGATTCATGAGGGTTAAAGATGTTGAGCCAAGTAGGGGAAGAGGAGGAGGACAAAGAAAAAAGGACAAAGAAAAGGAGGGAGATGAAGAAAGCAGAGAGGAGGGAACAGGAGGGAGAAAATGAGATGAGGAGGGTGGAGGGGGAGTCGTTGAGGAGGAGGAGGAGGAGGAGGAGGAGGACGGAAGGAGAGAAGGGGAGGAGGAAAAACAGTTGGTTGATGGAGAGGAGAAAGATGACAAAGTGGGGCAGCAGGGGAGAGGGAGAGTTGGAATCAGGAGGAAAAGGTAGAGAAATTAGAAGGAGGATGAGGAGGAGAATAATAATAAAGGAAAGAGGAGGAGAAAGAGATCTTGGAACTTTTCTCACCCTACTCTTATCTTGAGCACACTCTGAAACAGATCTTTCCTTGTTGAAATCAGCTTGCCCAGAGCAATGATCATTTCCTGCTGCATGACAGCCTCTCTCACATTGTACCGTTGACATCGATCAAAGATGATGGTTTTAATCTCACTTGGGTTGATCGGACGACTAATAAGCTCTTCTTCATGGCCAAACACACCAACAGTGATCTGAGAATGAAAAATTTATTTATGTATGGGGTAAAGCCCATGAACGAAGAAAATAATTTTTGAGAGTAGGATATTCAGTCTGAATGAAAAGAATCAGTGATTTTTACTTTTTAAAACAGTCTTCTTTTTTTTTTTTTAAAGATGGCTATGGGACAATCATTTCTAAGTCAATCTGAATGTAGATATATTTCCAACGCAAAACTGAGGCAACAAGGAAGTGATAATTTGTCTTGATGGCTGAACCAAAAGGTTTTTATTCAATTATTTATAATCAATGATACCAGTACCTTTTGGATAAAACTGAATGAAAGGATGGATTTACATTAATTCCTGCACATGCATAAAATTGATGTGCATGCACAAAGTAAAATTACATATGGGGCAATGAATTTTTCATGATGGCAGCGAACAGGGTAACAAACTTTTAATCTTGGATCATCGATGGGAAAACTGCAATATGATAAGCTTTTGGCCGATTGTACAATTACATTCTCAATATGTGAAAGTTTAATGTAATACTTATAACAAAAGAATAGATAGAGACTTTACTTACAAATTTTCCATTGGCTAACATGGATGTGACAGACGGTGCCAGACTATCTACCACTTTCCTCATGATACTAGCGCAGTATCTAATAGTGGACCAGTCCTTCATGATACGAGCTTTCTGATAGAGGATGGACATCCTCTCATCAATGCTTGCTGCAAGGGAGAATGAGTGAGATGGGTGAAATACAGTTAATTTCTCAAATACTAATACAAATTTTCCATTGGTCAACATGTATCTGACTGATGGTGCAAGACTATCGACCACCTTCCTCATGATGCTAGCGCAGTATCTAATAGTGGACCAATCCTTCATGATACGCGGCTTCTGATAGAGGATGGACATCCTTTCATCAATACTTGCTGCAAAGGAGAATTAGCGAGATGTGTGAAATACGATTAGATTTTCAGTGACTTATTCAAACTTTCCTTTTGCTAACATGGATGTAACATATGGAGCAAGACTATCTACCACTTTCCTCGTGATACTAGCACAGTATCTAATAGTGGACCAGTCCTTCATAATACGAGCTTTCTGGTAGAGGATCGACATCCGTTCATCAATGCTTGCTGCAAGGGAGGGTGATGGATGAGAAAAAAATGTAATGAAGAAATAGATAGTAAAATTGAAGAAAATGTAGAGGTAGGAAAGATTTATTTTTCCCTTCTTCCCTTTCTTAATCTGCTCATCCCTCCCTACCTTCTTTTCCCTTCCGGTATTTCTTTCCTTCATTCATTCCTTCCTTCTTCTTCTTAATTCCATCAGTCTTTCCTGTCTTGACTAAATATTTCCCCACATTCTTCTAAGGGCATCTACAGGGGTGTTGTTCAAAATGAACTGCAAATCAACTGCAACTTTGCAAATTGTAACACGGATTTTCATTCACGCACAGTATGCGCATTAAACATGACGCACATGAAACACCTATTTTGATTGGCAGGTTCCGATCAACTGCAACTTGCGATCAATTGCAACTTTTGAACAACACCCCCTTAGTATCCTAACCTCTTTTCCATCTCCTATCTTCATAAAATACAAAGTTATTTTCCCTTCTCTTTACTCCATGTTCCTAACCTCTTTTCTTCCCCCTTGCTCTCCCTCCCTCTCTCTCTCTCTCTCTCTCTTCACCCCTCCTATCCCTTACCTCCATCAAAGACAAAATTTGGTCCTTCCCTCTCCAGAAGCAGACTCAGTATCTCAGCCTGGCTTTTCAACATTGTTCTTCTTTGTAGCTCTTGTATCACTTCCCATGTTGATTTCGTCTCCAACTCCTAAACCAATACAAACCAGCATAAAAAATTAATGGCATTGTATAAAACTATTATCATGACCATCATAAATGATCCAACGGGCGTTTCACCAAATTGTTCCTAAATATAAGAACGATTCAAAGAAAGAATATGTTATTGAGTGTTATAATCCTAAGACCCTCAACCATTCAGCACACTGACTATACCAGTTGTTCTTGAAGTTGTTCTAAAAATTGTTCTTAACTTGGCGAAACACTGCCCTGATGCTAACAAATAAAAAATTTACTCTGTAGCATTGTACCTGAGGGCTATGTTGTGGCTTATTTCATTGTCATTGTAGAAATCATGTGTTTGCTATTAGTAACAACCCTGACTGAGCAAGAATGAAGGGTGAAAAATCTAATCACTCTACAGAGCTTAACATATTTTGTCTTTAACAAAACTTTTAACACTATGTATTTTCTATTTAGCATAAAAAGAAATTTGTATATGAATAGCACGTTTCTTCTCCATGCGGTCTAGAATACAATCATCAATCAATTAATTTAGTTTAGTGAGAGTTGTATTACCTTCATATTCAGAGGGATGTCTTCATTCAGGTTGGCAGCACTGTAGGAACACGCTTTCTTGAGGGCTTTGAAGGGCAGATGATCTACGTTCAATTCTTCTAGGGGCTTGAATAGCAGATTGGCAGCACTGTGATCAAAGATATAAATAGAATATCAGTTGTGTGAACAAGCATCTTGAGAACTTTGCGGGAAATAATCCATGTTTATTTATTCCTCGAGTTTGAATATCAATTGGCAGCAATGTAACAAAATAGTAAATTATATGATGTGAACCAATATTTGGTTCATGCATGAACATGTAGTAAGGACATGGGGAATACATTTGAAAGATGAGGATTCATACCATCCTCCTAGCATCCGAAAATATTGGTACTTCGCATATGACAATACCATCAAGGTTTGAAGTCAGTATTTAGAAAAATCTCATTTCTATTGAGAAAGCATCTTGCACACAATATTCAACCTCTAACAAATTTCAGATTTACCAATAAACTTTCCAGCAATCAAAAATTTAAAGCAAGGAAATGGGAAATAGAAATCAAAGATGCTGAGTAATACCTTGCTTCTGGCATCTGGAAGTCAAGATGTTCCACGGATGAAGATGATGCTATCAGTGTTTGAAGTCTGTCAAACTTTACCCTGATTCCATTACAAACCCCTCGTTTGAAATGAGCAAATATCCCCAGCGCAGCTTTTAATTAAAACTAATTTTTGATTTACTCATGGAATGTCTGAAAATGGAGAGTTTAAAGAAAGGTTTTGGGGAAAAGAGAAAAAAAGTTTCAGATCCTACCTTCCTTCTGGCATCTGAAAATCTAGATGTTCCACAGATGAGGATGCTATCAGTGTTTGAAGTCTGTCCACCTTTACTCTAATACCATTGCAAACTCCACGTTTGAATTGGGCGAGCATCTCCAGCATGGCATTGCTTTCTGATCCTCTGTACAAGGAGAAAATATTAATTTAATCGGAATGAATGCATCTTCTGTCTTGCTTGTATCAAACATTAGGCAATAAAAGAATGACTTAATTGGTTGCAAAATGAGTGTGATCTTTTTTTTTTTTTTCAAAGAGGGTCAGTTTTTTTCTTATTGATTTTTAAGTTTCCCTACTAAAACATTTCTGAGAATAAGAAGGCAAAGATGCTAAGGAACTTTTTTTAAAGTGACTTTTCGAATTTTAAATGTCTATCAAAGTATTTATTGTTATTTGTGATGAAAATCATAACAAAAGATAAAGGAGTTAAGACCATGCCCTTTTTATATGGACAACCAATTGAGGAAAAGCAAACAATTTCTTTACCTTATATCATATTCATGCCATTTTCACATTGTCTTCCTGTGGACTGGCTGTCACTACAAAACATTTTGAGTATTCCCATTAAAATTACACCAACTGGTATTATGCCATGTTCAGCAATGATCATGGGCTGTGTTTAAACAGGCTTCGTGTACAGGTAAAACACGACTGTGTGCACGACTGGCGATCCTTTCCTGCACTAAATGATAACCCCTGTGGCTGTGTTGGCGCCTAAGAAAGGATCACCAGTCATGAGCAGGGTTGTGCGTAATTCTACAATCAGCTTTATAAAAAAGGTGCCTAGACCTACACATTTATAGTCTAGCACTTTTATACAAATCTTTGCAGACTTATCTAAAGGAACTATGACGAAAAAAATCAATCCAAACAAATTTAACTTTTACTCACATGAAGTGCTCTTCTCTGATGACAAGACATAGAGTAGGTCTTCCGACATAGTTCCAGCTCTTCCTCACAAAAGCAACAAGACTCTGAAAGAACATTGTTGCAAAAACCATTTATTCAACAGAACAATATCATTTGTTGACATGATTTTCAAAGGAAGCTGCTGTCTTTATGGTCTGGAACAGAAGTATTATAGTACCTGGTAATCATCTATTTGACAAAATTTTACATCTCTGATAATCTTTATTGTACATTCTATCACAGTTTAGTCAAAGGTAATTTGAAATAATTGTGCACCATTGTGTGCAAAACCTGCGACTCTCCTATTTAGAGATTTTGGTGACTTTCTGAAGATCTGGGTGGTGTATCAGCAAGTTATAAAATACTTTTAGAATGACTGGTATCGGTTCTTGCGCTGAATATGCATAATATCACAGATCTATGCTGGCTATTTTTGTTTTGTAACCACCTTCTACGAAGAAAAAATTTAAACATGCACAAAGCTTTGACTGGGAAAGGCAACAAAAACTAATGTACTTTACCTTGATATCATCCACAAGAAAATTGATATCTTGATACATGTAAAAGTCCATCAAATCAAACTGCAGGGGATAGCAGATGACCGTCCGGCCTAGGAGACGATAGATCTTGGATGTACCAATGATACCAATTGGTCTGTCTGGCCGTCCAGTTAGTCCAAGCTTCTTGTTCTGTCCCAGAAAGGCAAGGGCCTGGAGAAAACAGAATAGAAACTTGCTGATACATTTGTAGGTTGCATGAAATCATAATAGCTCAAACTGCAGGGGAGTTCTGATGACCGCCCGGCCAAGGAGACGATAGATCTTGGACGTGCTGATGATACCAATGGGTCTGTCTGGCCGACCAGTGAGTCCAAGCTTCTTGTTTTGACCCAGAAAGGCAAGGGCCTGGAGAAGAGAAAAAACGAAAAATGCAGAATAGCTGGTATACTCTGCATTGCAAGTATGATCGGTATAAAAGCACCATTTCTCTTACTCAAAACAATTTTCACACAGATGTACCAAAGGTACCCATAAATTTAGGTCGTTTGGCCTAGCATTATGGCATTATTCGGAGCATTATGTTCCAACTTTCAAGAAAACTGAAAATTTTTTCATTACTAACCTTGATAAGTTCTGAAGGAGGCCAGATCTCGATTGGTTCTATCTGCGTAGGGGTTTGTGTTTGAATCCCATAGGTAGCTAAGGTGGTCTGAAGACGAGTACTCTCTGCTATGAACACCATCTGAACAGTCATGTCTTTAGTTGTCGTCTGCAGAGAAATAAAGCAAAAAGGGGATTTTTAAGATAAAATTTAGAAGGTGAAATTTTGTAAAAGGATTTTGACATGAATCCTATATGTGTAAAGGCATTCTAATTAAAATGCACCCAAGTTATAATACATTTCAGGTGGCAATCTGCCAGGTTAACGAGAGGGAAGTTTCCCTGTTGATTCAGTGATTAGGTGTGACACCTGTTCAACATTTCTTTGCAGAAGAAGAGGGAAAGAGCTTTCTTGACTGTGAAAACAGCTATAAGAGAATGCTTGAATAGAAGTTGTTGACTGTACAAGCTAACATTTTAGCCAAAAGAAATTTGTTGCGATTTTGGACCAGTTCAAAATATTGGCATGTTGATTATTTTCATGTTTGTTTCAGTGTTTGATGAACGTGCATCAAACAGCGTATAAGTTTTTGTGTGGTGAAGACCAAGAAATTTGCGAAAATAAAACCATACTTAAAACCATACTTAAAACCATACTTAAACTTACCTCAAATGCAGAATGCCTTGTGTTGTGTCTATACCGTTTGCACAGTGATGACCCAAGATAACGTCCCTCCGGATCGAGCTCACTCATCTTCACTAAACCATCCTCTGGAGGGGGAAATCAATATAAAATGTGGTGCTATATATGTTTTTACATAATTTAACACAACAAAACAAATAAATATTATTTGCAAAAATGTGTGATGGAATGAAAGGATATAAATTCGGCATTTTGTTTATCTACTTTTACCCTTGTCCATTTATGTATACATGTACGTCTCTTTATTTCTACTAATTTCATTTCGAATATTTTAAACTTATCTATTCATTAAATTCATTTACGCATCAAACATGTCACAATGTACATAGACATAGAAACACATTCCTTTCTTCTTCAGTGCTAGCTATCCTATGCGGACTCCCTGGGTTGTGCCTTTCCCCTCTCCTTTCCCCCCGCCCTCCCTCCCTCCTTCCTTCCTTCCCTCCATCCCTCCCTCCCTCTCCCATTAACTTCACTTATGCATCAAACATGTCACAATGTACATAGACTGCCCCCATAGGAATATGTTGTTCCCTTCTCCCTCTGTGCTAGCTATCCTGTGCCGACTCCCTGGGTTGTGCCCCTCCCCTATTTTCTTACTTCCCCCCCCCCCTCCCCCCCCCCCCCCCCATTTGATTCACTTACGTATAAAGCATGTCACAATGTACATAGACTGCCCCCAGAGGAATATATTGTTCCCTTCTCCCTCCATGCTAGCTATCCTGTGCTAACTCCCTGCATTGTGTCTCTCCCTTCTCCTACCTCCCCCTCCCTCCCTCCCCTCCTCTGTCTCCCATTTCATCAACTTACAAATAAAGCATGTTACAATGTACATAGACTACCCCGACAGGAACACGTTGTTCCCTTCTCTCTCCGTGCTAGCTATCTTACATTGAATTTCTGGATTGTGCCTCTCTCCTCCCCTTTCTCCCTCACCCTCGTCTTTCTCTCAATCTCTCTCTCTTTATCCCTCCTCTCTCCTTAACCCCATCAACCCTTTCTTCTTTTTATTAACTTACGCATTAAGCATGTCACTATGTACATGGACTGCCCCCACAGGAATACATTGTTCCCTTCTCCCTCCGTGCTAGCTATCCTATGCTGACTCCCTGGGTTGGTTCTCTCCCCTTCAATTGCTGATTTTGTGACGTAGTAGTACTTTGGAACAATCATTCCTGAAATAAAATCAATAAATGTTGATGTATAATGATTGTAACAAAAAACCAAACAACAATTCATGTTCATTACCATTATCATTACTATCATTACCATCATTACCATCACACTGACTCTACAGCTGGAATAAACATCAACAACAGCATCATCATCATTATCATTATCATCATCATCATCATCATCATCATCATCATCATCATCATCATAATCATCATCATCATCATCATCATCATCATCATCATCATCCTTATCATCACCATCATCGTCATCATCATCATCATCATCATCATCATCATCACCATCACAACAACCACCATCATCTTCGCCATCACCACCCTGCAGCTCTATAGGAACAATCAACATTATCTTTACAACCATTTCCATCAAATCCCAATATTTCATTAAAATTAGTAAAGCTCTTTGACTGGAAACTCACCATATTTTGTTTGCTTGAGTAGAGGTTTGAGGAGTTTGTGATATTCTTCAACTTGATCTTCTTTGTTCTTAGCTAACCCATCTAACATCATGTAGATGAAAAACAATGGCCATTGAGACTCTATCGCATCATACAACTGCAATGGAAGAAAACAAAAACATCCAGGTAAAATACAGATAACCTTCACACAAAAATTTCTTTTACACATTTTGGCTGAAATAACATCTCATGATAACATTTGTTTGGTGTAAAACTTAAATTTTAGATTCATTTGGTGAATGATATCAAATTTCCTGTGGTTACAATTATTACAGTAGCCTCTAGTCGAGGCCTCTTGCTGTATGCAAAACACTGTGCTGCAATATAGCCCTGTAAGTGGCTGTCAACGAGAACAGCTGCTATCCAGACCACGAGACGCGTCATCAGCGAGGCCTCTATCCAGACGATCTCGGCACTTGTTTTGTCTTTCTTTCGGCCATCAAAATTCTGGGTACAATTTTGACGCAGAATTGCCACGTGTATTCGTGCCTATCTGAAGGAATTGACCAATCAGGAACGCTCTTGAGATGATGTCACTTCGGTCTTGTGAGTAAAGGCGTTCGTGGAGCCCGCTATTCTCTGCACGGCTAGTTTAAAGGCTCACAGACTCGCTTCCTACAACAATTGTCAATATTCTACTGATGATTGCGGCCGCAAGTAAAGGCTATTATTACAAAGGACCTAAAGCATTTCATTCTAAATATGGGGAATGTTCTAGAATTTTAAAGACAATATTTAACACTGCAAATCATCTTAAAGTATGTATAAGCGTAGGTAAAATAATCAGTTACTATTCCACAAGAGTAAAAACGGATCAGCGCTCAAATAGCATGTGTTACTGGCCCGGCAAAATGATCAAGCTCTAATCGCCAAAGCCCCCTGCAGTGTTTTATCTGCAAATGGTGCATTGTGGTAAAGAGTTAGGCAACCTCCAAGTCACTTACAACAATATCAAATTGCTTGAAACTTGAAATCTACAAGACCAATGAACTTTCATGAAATTCAGATGATTCCTATTTTGGCCAAAGGTTTACAATTATGAATATAGCACTTGCTCGTGGAGGCGCCGTGGTGTAGTGGTCATGACTCTCGCCTTTCAGCCAGAGGGTCGTAGGTTTGAGTCCCACCCATGGCATTAATTTCCTTCAGCAAGAAATTCATCCACATTGTGCTGCACTCAACCCAGGTGAGGTGAATGGGTACCTGGTAGGAATATTTATTCCTTGAAACGCCAAGTGCGCTAATGAAGTGGCTGCTGGGCTAAAGCAATAATGCTGCAATTGTAGAGCGCTTTGAGAATTCTTAATAAAGAGTTGATAAGCTTTATATAAAAGCCGTTCATTACTATCATTATTATTATAAATTACCTAACTTTGATTTTGATATTGTCTTTAAGCACTAGGTTTCAATTAGTATGGGGCATATAATTCATTTTCAAATTCTTGACACCAGGCAAGTGATTTGGTTAATTCAATTTCATTGATTTCCGATTATATTTCAATCACTATAAAGCAATGAAGCTTCATAATACAGCCTTGATATTTCTAAATCAATGAAATAATCACCTTCACTTCTGTGGGTTTGTAGTACTTCCGATTCTTATCCTCCAACACCGTACCATAGCCGTCTCTTAGAAACCGTTTGAAGCCATACTGTCCTTTGAGCTTCCGTTTGATCTTATCAATAGTGCTTTCAGCAAGACTGTCATTATCAAGGGCGAATGCAGGAAAGCTTACGGTTGCTATAAGGGATGCATCAGTGTTCTAGGTAAAAATTAAAGGAGAGATTCAAATTAAAATGAAAGATTACTCTTCAGATGTTGAAACATTTTTTGGTTCAACCCCAATATCACTAAATCTATTGAAGCCATACTGTCCTTTGAGCTTTCGCTTGATTTTATCCAAAGTGATCTCAGCTAAGCTATCATTATCGAAGTGCAAACACAGGAAAGGTAACGATTGCTATGAGGTTTTCGAGAGATATTTAATTGAGGGATTGATATCAGTGTTCTAGAGATACTTCATCAGAAGTGAACAAAATATTATTTACAGATGAAATCATCTTGAATTGCTACTTGATGCAAGATAATTCTGAAAAAATAAATTAGTCAGTACTATTCTGTTCTTTTGCAGGTCTGTTAAAATATTTGGTTTAAGAATTCAATGATTTCACATATAAATGGCATTTGCCGCTGTAGATGTAACATCATGTCCATGACTCCAGCCCATTGGCTTGACAACCGACTAATACTTTTTTGTGCAAACACAATAGAATTTCTTAAATTCTTCATTGTTGTTTCAAATTATTGTTGATGGTCGATTTGGGAAATGAAATCACGTGTTATTACAACTTTAATCTCAGCCATCCATATTCCAGATTTAAAAATGATTCAGAGGATTGAAGTTTTCTGTGGAGATAATATGCAAAGGATGTGCATCTGAGCCAGTGATAAAAAAATGAGACTGACCTCAAGCAAGAATGACATTTATAATTACGGCGGCAAATACGTTTGCGGTGTAATAGCTATTATGAAGCACATTGACAGATTATCATAATGAATTATTATATCAATAAAAACATTCGTAAATTGACAACAACTTGGTGAAACATCCTCCATTAGATCATACTTTCAGTTTCGCCCTTAATACAGAAGATCATCTACAAACCTTTGAACTGCTTTCCCGAGGTAGGAGACTCTCCAGAGTTGTTCTGTTCCTAGCTTGGGCATCAGGATCAACATAGAGTACAGACCATGAAGTGCCTTCCTTGCCAAAGAGATTGAAACCATTAGCTGCTTCAAGTGCTGCTTTGGCCATGCCGATAGAGCTGTAAAATAAGGGAAAGAAAGAAAGAAAATGAAGACAGAGTTAAGAACAAATGGTACAATCATAATTGAGAAGTGATTGTAAGGATAAATATCTATCTGGGGGTGTTGCTAAAAAGCTGCAATTGATCGCAAGATGTAGTTCATCGGCACACACCAATTGATGAAATTGTTCCATGCCCGTTTTGATAGAATAGCAGAATGAGTGTGAGTGAAAAGTTTGTGTAACAATTTGAAACTAATTTGCATTTGATTTGCAATCAATTGCAACTTTTTAGCAACATCACCATAGACTGATAATGAAGTGGATGGTGCGCAGGGTCAATATAGAGCACAGACCATGAGGTACCTTCCTTGCCGAAGAGGTTGAAAATGTTAGCTGCCTCAAATGCTGCTTTCGCCAGGCCAATGGAGCTGCAAGGAACTTAGTTGAGCACAATGACCATGAATTGTATAATAGGCCTTACTATTGCAAAATTAAATTTCAAGGGGAACTTCACCCAGACATTGATGTGCGCTCATTAGATGAAGAAATATACAATGGTCAACCTGTGAAAATTTGAGCAAAATCCGACAATCCATTCAAAAGTTATGAATTTTCAAATTTACACCCCTCTTGGGCTCCTCAAATTGGCAACGTACAGGCACAAAATGGCTGCCAACATGGAGAACTCTCCATTCACTTTGTACACAGAATTTCACATTTTCTTCTTTTTCTAGAAAAGTAGACAAAATTGTACTTTTCTCTTAAGTATGATGCGGGCATTTTGATTCTGCATGCATTTCGGAATGAATTTTGTTGATTTGTTGTGTATCAATGTCTGGGTGAAGTTCTCCTTTAACTTCTAGCTTTTAGAAGTCAGCACTGGTGTATTCAACATTTAAACAAGAGATCCAAATGACGATAACTTGGTCTTGGGTTAAGAATAAGTTCTGGTAAAGAAATATAATCAATGTAGAAAGACAATAAAAATCTAATAAAAATAATACTGGATAATTTTCATAATGAACATAAAAAAACTTATCACTATCATGGTTCGGTTTTTCTTAAATGGTAGCCATATACACGGGTCTACTCTGTACCTTGCATGAAGTTCTTTCTTCCCTGTATTGTACTTGCTGCCTCTCTCCCAAACACCAAAGTCTGGTGTCCTGTAAGCCCTCTCAACATAGTAGACAAGGTTCTGTACAAAACTCACTTCATCCAATGTGTAAATTATCTGAAAACCAAAGAGCAAATACTAAATTAGACATATATTATTGAAGTTTTTAATTACCCTTCTTATCGTTAAAATCATTACCACCACAATCATAACAACCAACATTATTGCCAGCATCCTCATCATCACTACCATCATCATCATCAATTTCATTGTCATATTCACCATCATTATCGTTATCGCTATTATCATATGATAAAGGTGGCTACTGTGACAATCATTCTCACTATCATCATTCTCATCATCATCATCATCATCATCAACATCAACATCATAATCATCATCACCACCATCATCATCATCTTCATCATCATCTTCTTCATCATCATCATCATCATCATCATCATCATCATCATCATCATCATCATCATCATAATCCTTTGCATCCTCATTATTGTCATTGTTATAATACAATGACCACTGCCATAATTATGATAATCATCATCATATCAATTCTCATCATCATTATCATCATCATCATCATCACCAACATCATTTACATAAGCATAATCATCATCATCATTATCATCATCATTTACATTAGCATCATCATCATCATCATCTTCATCATCATCATTATCATCATCAGCATCATCATCATCATCATCCATCATCATCCATCATCATTCATCACCACCACCTTTGTCTCATCATCATGATCATCATCATATATCATCACATCCACCATCAACATTTCCATCTTTACCATCTTCACCATCATCACCATCGAACTAACCTGTAGACCGGATCTAATCATCTGAACAAGATAAAGGAGGTAGAGTGAGATGGAGTCTATCTGAAGATGATGGTAGTTGTCTTTCAAGGTGTTTCCTGTGTTTAGGTCATAGCGAGAATGCAGTGCAAACTCCTAACTCTGGATATTCTTAAGTGGAGTAGAAACTCCTCCTCCTCCTCATCATCATCATCATCCTCATAATCCCCCTCCTCCTCATCATCATCACCATCATCATCATCATCATCATCAGCATCACCACCACCATCATCATCACAACCACCACCATCATCGTCATCATCATCATCATCATCATCATCATCATCATCATCATCTTCATCATCAGCATCCTCCTCCTATTCCTCCTCCTCATCACCATCATCGAACTAACCTGTAGACCAGATCTAATCATCTGAACAAGATAGAGGAGGTAGAGTGAGATTGAATCTATCTGAAGATGATGGTAGTTGTCTTTCAAGGTGTTTCCTGTATTCAGGTCATATCGAGAATGCAGCGCAAACTCCTCGCTCTGGACATTCTTAAACTTGTCCACCTGCAAATAGAAAAAAGTGAGAGAACAGGAAATTAATAAACATGAATGACAATGAAATCATGAGTGCATTTTCTTTAAAACTACATTTCATTTTGGGCTTACTTGATATAAAAACAAACATACCCTGCCAAAGTCAATGATGTAATAATGAAAAAATTTTTTTTTTCAATTTTACTTTTCAATATGCATATCTACCTTTAAATTTCTCACAGCTCTTTAATTGATGAACTTTCATTCTAAAAAATTAAATAAAAAAAGTCTATTCATAAGATGCAAAATATTTGGAAACCCAATAGTCAGTTTAGTAATGTATTCATATTTTGTTTATGCTTCTTTGTAAAACGCCAAATGACAAACTATTCATTCACCTGATTAAAATTATTCAGGTAACAGAAATAATGTGGTAAGCATGCAGTGGTTGTTGCGAGGTTGATCAAGCTACAATGTTTGTCCAACCTTGCAATGTTAGTGTATGACAGCAGCATTCTGACTAGTCTAATCTCATTATTTTTCACAGCTGAATATATTGTTCATCTTGGGGCAAACCTGAATATATTTGAATACATTATGAAGGTGGAAAACATATTTATAAGTCCCACTTACTCTGTCAGCCTGCCTCATAAAGCAATACAGCAGCCCTCTCATGCATTTCACTGCACTCTGTTCTAATTCATAGGTCCTGCCATCATCGTCATCGATTTTTCTGAGAAAAATAAAAAATAACAGTAATTCAATCATTACTCTACCTTTATTGTCTGATGCTGATATATATCATTAAATGTTACCAAAGCGTTATTCATTGAATTAAAAATTCATTGACAGGTCTTAGAAAATAGAAGAAATAAATGATAGCTGCTCCAGATGTAAATATTTCAAAATTTTTGCAATAATCTAATTCCTAGGAATAGTGAATGGACATTATTCACAATTATACCATTTGAGCCAATCTTTTAGCATGCAGATATTTTCATGATTTTGGACCAGTTCGACACATTGACCTCTTGTTATTTCCATGTGTTTGATCACATACGAGTGTGCATTGTACCATGAACATTTTTGCAAGGCCAAGACTGCTTAATTTGTGGAAATAAAGCACAATGAATATTTCAGCTTACACATTACTGTGTTATTTAGCACTGTCAAACTTTTTTAATATTGATGATGGTGTATGTTTACCAATTATAAGGACAACTTGACAGGAATATGTTTTCTGATTATGATTTCTCCCTGAGAACACATTTGTTTCAGCTCTTCACATTCTATTCGTTAACCGAATGAATGTTCCATAAGATTGCCATTCATGCTAACATATCTGCTGATGATACTGTTTTAAACACTGGTTTGAACTGATACCTACTTTTAACCATTTCTTTGTGGCATTGATTCTGAAGGCAGGGATTACATTGCCAAAACCAGCAGCTTAGGCACTGCAAACAATAGAAAGAAATGCAATACTCTGGCAATTTTGCATACTCCCTGAGTTAGTAGATAAAAGAGCATATAGAGGTATGTAGTTGTGCAAAAATATGAACAAAAACACTACAGTGTTTAAAAAAAATGGCTTAGACTTGCCTGTATGCAAGTGCTAGAGCCCATACAGCTAGGGCTGAGTAGACACTCTCCCTAACACCGGCTTCTTTGACTTTGACATCTGTATTGACAGGAAACAACCCCAACGCTGGACTCTGATGTATCAAGATCTGCTCCTTCACTAAAAGGCCGGGAGAAAAGAAGAAAAACTTTAATATAAACTCTTGCAAAGTACTACACAGCACAGGGAATAATTTTACTTTTCATGTTTGATAAGCACTTTCAGATGAGAGGATACATTTTCAACACTTTATGCTGTGCAGTTCTATGTGAAAAAGGTGCTAAACAAAACACATTTTGTATAGCAATACTGCTAAAATGCAAAGCAAATTGCGATGCTATACCTTACCAGAAATATTATTCCCAGCAGCAATAGCTAGCTGCTTCTAGGGGACTTTAGTAGAGGATTGAATACTAATGAGACAATAGAAAAGATCAAGAATTGTTGATGCTACAAGAGAGTAGGATTACATCTGAGATTTGAAGTGAAGGTCCGACTGCCAGAAGCAAGGCACTCCAGAACCTTGGAAGTAAGTAAGTACGGGTAATATGTTTTGATATTTTCAAGTTTTTTGGTCTTGACTTGTTGACTTGTTAATTGTGATCACATAGCTAAAAATAATATGTGTCACAAAAAGTCAAACTTGTATTTATTGACATTACCAAAATGAGCAATTAAAAAAAATTGGATGGATTTTCAAATTCCAAGTTATTGTAGCTAGTTTGCGTATTTAAAAAGCGCACCTATAGAAAAATGCCTGCATGTTAAAGCACAGCGATTATGGCAAATATGGAGTGTTTGGAATGATAATGAGATCCAACAACATCTTCTTGGTATATTTTCATGATTGTAAATTAGCTGAAACAGGATTTGTAACATGTTGAAAAGACATTTAACGTTTGGATTGTGAAATTCGAACGTAAATTGTCCTGTATACACACGCGATAAGAAAGAACGGTGGCAAGGACGAAAAAGAAAATAATGTTCTCTTTCTGAATTTTTTTTCTCACAATGTCAAATACCTCAGGCTCAGCTGACCATAACTGGACAGTGTAAGAAAAATCCCTGCAAATAACTATACCGGCACTTAAGTTCAGTCCCACTCGTTGTAAAATTTGTTGGATAACTTTAGTCCAAAATTGGTTTTGAAAACTTATAAAATGTTTCATCAGTTTCGATGTTTTAAGTCTAAAATTCTCTATGGAACTTAAGAATATACTCATATACGCAAATAAATCATAAATTGTGGATTATAATTACCTAAGCAGTAATAATAGTTCAAACTTTTGACCTGCTTCAAATAATCGTCGTCTGCTTCGGGAGCCATTTTGCGTCATACAGAAAACACGTAAATGCTAGGTTGAGTATTCAGACCCTATATAATCGGTACGTGAAATGTTAGAAGTTTTCGTCAATCTTGAAGATCATTTTAGTATATTGAATAAAATTAATTCGATAAATCCTACATGGATTGAAAATAATGAAATTATACAAAAGAATAATGTAACTGATTTATTTTTTATAACAGAAACTGGATACTTGGTTTGAAAAATTAGACTATCAACCGACCAGGGTCTTTCCATTACTTTTCAGAGATGTTCCAGGGTCTGATTTCTCTAATTGTGGTTACAACACTCATTATTTTAAAACCTATTAATCTATATACTATGGATTGAATCTAGTCCTTATCACCATCGTCATCCTCACCACAACCGTCACTAGGTGCTCATCATCATCATCATCATCATCATCATCATCATCATCATCATCATCATCACCATCATCATCATCACATCATTCATCACCACCAACACCACCACCAGTCACTATCATCATCATCCTTATCACCATTATCATCATCATTCATCTCATCACCATCACCATCACCACCATCACCACCATCATCACCATCACCATCATCATCATCAGCATCATCATCATCATCATCATCATCATTATTGTCATCCTCATCATCATCTTCATATCATCATCATCATCACCATCATCATCATCACATCATTCATCACCACCAACACCACCACCAGTCACTATCATCATCATCCTTATCACCATTATCATCATCATTCATCTCATCACCATCACCATCACCACCATCACCACCATCATCACCATCACCATCATCATCATCAGCATCATCATCATCATCATCATCATCATTATTGTCATCCTCATCATCA
>BQKZ01002309.1:37483-48521 GCA_036244855.1 Temnopleurus reevesii | reverse complement strand
GTGTCACAAGAAGTTAAGGTATCTCAGCAAGAAGAGGATTAGCGAAGGCCAGTTCATGCAATTGGCCCCAGTTTCTTTGCAAAACTTTAGAATCTGATTAAGCAAAGCATTAAAGAATAAGCCCCTTACATTTGGAAAATCATTTCTGATTAGAAGATCTGCTTGGCAAAACACCCGTCAGATTTACATGGTACTTGAAAAGTCTAAAATAATAATATGTAAAATCAATATTTCAATCTTTTAATGTTTTGTTGTTCCAATTTGTACATTTAGCATGATATGCCCCGGTCACATAGGACCCCGGAAGCAACACGATTCACCCCGACTCGTTGTTCTGAGGCAGTGAACTGTGAATTAACAAAGAGTCGGGGTGAATTGTGTTGCTTCCGGGGTCCTATGTGACCGGGGCCTAATGAAACCTTTTCTGCTTAGAACATAGAACTGATATTTCACCACACATGTAAACTGGAAAGGGTCTGATACAGTAAGACTTAGGGCAGAAATCTGACGTCACTGAATGCGTAATTTACCGGCTTACGCACAGTAATGTGCTGATCCAATATCAAATCCGATTTTTTTTTTTCATACAAGCTGCACATATATTAAATGCAAACACATTTGGTGAATTCATTAGAATACATGTACAGTGGAAACTCAGTATCTGATATAACGAAAGTCCTGATGTAAAGAGGTAAAAAAGCTCTTTGTAATTTTGTTTCACAACCCTGTCATAACAAGATTAATTCCATAATAAGGTATTTTTGATGGTCCCATGCAACTCGTTATACCGAGTTTCCACTGTAGTTTTTTTTTATTACTCTTCTACAGCTATCCAGTATTGTTACAAAGCATTTTGGGGCCTTACTTTCAAACATGATTACTCTTATTAGGTAATGATATAGCATTCTACAGCTATCCAGTTTTGTTACAAAGACTCGTCATTCTCCAAAGATACAACATTTGTCATCTTTCCATTTCCCCTGTTAATATCTACTCTAAGAGATATGAACATGAATAGGGTTACTGAATTCATGTACAAGGGAATTTTTCCAGTCTGATGCCATATACAGATGCTAATGTTCTGGAATATTCAATAGAATAGAAAAGAATAGTAGAAATACCTAAAGCAAACTCCATTATTGAGAATCTAGATTTAAATTTATCCAATGTTACAAAGAACTTTATTCACTACTCTCACAAACTCCAATAATAGGGTTACAGAGTTGACTGGGCATTCTTCTAAGGGGGTGTTGCTCAAAAGTTGCAATTGATCGCAAGTTGCAGCTGACTGGAACGCGCCAATCAAAATCATTGTTTCATGCGCGTCTTGTTAAATGCGCATACCATGCGAAAATGAAAATGTGCGTTTCAATTTTCAAAGTTGCAGTTGATTTGCAGTTGATTTTGAGCAACACCACCTCAGTGTCCTCTCATAGCTACTACAGGGTAAGTGTAAGAAATGAGTTGTGGAAGTGGTCATTTCATTTACAGTGTAGTTGTTTATTTCATCCAGTAAATATTTCTCTGATAGATTTCAACACTTCCATCTGCTGATCATTCAGTCAATATCCTCAGTTCATAAAAGAGATTTCCATCGCTCAAGGAAAACGAACGAACGTTTTGTGCTCCTTTCTACCTAGTCCCATCAAGGATAAATTGTCATTTGGTCATCATCTTGGTGTTTCGCTCTTAGTAATGTTCTTGATTTGGTCAACATTGTGGTCGATAGCCATGGTCAAGAAATCCAGCCACTTTGTGTCGCTGCCTTGCGGGTCATCCAGTACAACCATATGGGAGGATTTGATCATGTCCAGAAGCTTGTGAAGGACCTCAGACATCAGTGAAGCCTACAAGATGCAAAAAAAGAAAAAAGAGGAATCATTATATTAGCTTTGTTGTTGCAACATTCCAACAGAAAACACACTTTCTCCTGCATCCCCAAAACAAACAACAAATTATTAGCCATTTTGTGTCGCTGCCTTGTGAATCATCCAGTATGACCATATGGGACGATTTGACCACGACTAGAAGCTTGTCAAGGATCTCGGACATCAGCGCAGCCTACATGAGGCAAAAAAAAGAAAAAAGATGAATAATTATATTAGCTTTGTTGTTGCAACATTCCGACAGAAAAAACACTTTCTCCTGCATCCCCGAAAAAAAATAACACTATTAGCCATTTTGTGTCGCTGCCTTGTGGGTCATCCAGTATGCCCACATGGGACGATTTGACCATGTCCAGAAGCTTGTGAAGGACCTCGGATATCAGTGCAGCCTACAGGAAGCAAAAAAGGAAAAAGAATCATAATATTAGCTTTGTTGTTTCCATTTCCATCGCAACGTTCCGACAGAAAACTCGCTTCCGCCAACATCCCCAAAACAAACACACGACCAAGTGATGGAAACTTAGTGTCACTGCTTCGCGGGTCATCCAGCATGACCATATGGGAGAATCTGATCATGTCCAAAAGCTTGAGAGGAATCTCGGACATTAGTCCTGCCTACAGGAAAAATAAAACAAAGAATCATCATATAAGCACATTGTTGTTAGAATAGTGTATTGTTTTTTACTCGAGGGTCGTAGGTCGAATCCCTACCATGGCGTTAATTTCTTTCAGCAAGAACTTCATCCACACTGTGCTACACTCAACCAAGGTGAGGTGAATGGTCCTGGTAGAAAGAAATTCCTTGAATGCAGTGAGCGCAAAATGGTAGCCATGCTATAGCCAGGTAACAATGCACAGAGCGCATAGAAACACTTTGTATTAATTGCTATATAAATTTTGTGTATTATCATTATCATTATTAACCAATAACCCACTGAAAATAAATGAACTAAGATGTGCCCACCCCATTTTAACTTCCAAAATAAACAAACTATTATCAAGGTTGACAAGTTTTCATGGCATTGTTACAAAAGTGGGAAAGTATTTTGTACTGTCAACATGCTTGTTCGATACTCAACAATCATGAGATAAACATTGAATAAAAACATGATAAAATTGATACAAAATGGTCTACTACTCACATTGGCTCGTACAACAGTGTAGTTCATCGGAGCGTACAGGCAGGATACAAGTTCATCAAGATTTGGACTAATCTCTTCAGCAACCTCCACCACCTGATCAAGCTCATTTATGTGCATCATTTCCGCAGATTTTCCGTTCCGTTTGATGGCTTCTGTTACTTTCTAAAGATTCAAATACACAGAAAAGAAACAAGCATTAAAGTCTACTGGATTACATTACAAGTATGAAATACATGATTTGTGGCTACAGCATATACTTTCTTGGATGATGATGATGATGATGATGATAATGATGATGATGATGATGGTCATGGTAATAATGATGATGATGATGATGATGATGATGATGATGATGATGATGATGATGATGATGATGCTGCTGCTGATGATGATGATGGTGATCATGGATGATGATGATGATGCTGATAATGGTGATGGTGATAGTGATGGATGATGATGATGATGATGATGATGGTGATGGTGATGGTAATGGATGATGATGATGATGATGACGATGGTGATGGTTGATGATGATGATGATGATGGATGTTTGGTGATGATGATGATGATGATGATGCTGTTGCTGCTGCTGCTGATGATGATGGTGATCATGGATGATGATGATGATGCTGATAATAATGGTGATCGTGATAGTGATGGATTCAATGATAAGACAATAATAATTTACCTTGACACAAGCCTTGCATGCATTGGCCAACCCAAGGACAGGTTGGACAACTGCTTTATCCTGGTCTGACCACACAGCCTCTTCCTCTTGGTCTGGTGAAGGCTGGACACCGGTCATCAAGAACTCTAGCTCAGCAAGACCATCATCACTGCTTCCATTGGAATCTTTAGCCTGGAAAAAAAATGGTGATGGATTAATATTGTAAGTTCTGTGAGATTAGAACAATACTTGTAGACCAATAATTTGAATAAGAGTACCCTCTTCTTTTTGGTCAGGTGAAGGCTGGACACTAGTCATCAAGAACTTTAGCTTGGCAAGACCATCACCACTGCTTCCATTGGAATATTTAGCCTGAAATTAAAATAGTAATGGAATTCGGAATTCTGTGAAATTACGTCAATACTTTTAGACTATTCAATTAAACAAGATTACCATTTCATTGATTTCCTTCAAGATCAGTCCAGACATCTGGGGAATTCAATTTCTGTCATTATGACCACTGTACTCCAGCACATGTTTCAAACTCTGCCCTTCTAACCTAGGCATACCAATTATCACTATCAATTCGTCAATATCATAATTATTATTGTTAATGTCATTATCCACCTGCATAATTACCCTTTTTTCATTCTTAACTTCATCTGATTCTTTCCCCTTTTTCCTTCTCCTCTTTTTCGTCCTTTCATCTTTCTCATAAAAAATCATTATCATCTCACTTACTTCCTCTAACTCTTCCACTGCACACTTAATAATACAATTGTTACAAAGACCACCACCACCACACTTACTGGTACCATCACGACCACCACCAACAACACCACCACCACTACCACCACCTCCATTATCATTATCATCATCATCATCANGCCCCCCCCCCACGCCTATTTACGGTAGTCAATCTCTCCTCACCATCAAATGAATATTTTTCTGCTAAACAGCTCTGATATAAAAACAAATAAACAATCACAAACTATCTTGCAATTATAAGATTTCTAATATGAGCATTATTTATTGGAATATATCATTCTACATACAATATCATAAAAAACACAAGCAAACAATATATTTACCCTTTAACTAAATCACTTAAATAATTAATCTGATCAAATTCATAAACATTCAATCTTATTTTATCTTAATATATTCATCTATAATTCATAACATAACTTCTTGTCTAAAACATCCCTCAAGCATTACTGCTTTGTTAGCTGTACTACTAATCGTATAATAAAATCACACTGTTATATACAAATATTTTATACAAAATTGATTTTTTTTTGTTTATCATTATTCATAATTTGATCAATTAATTTGTTCATGATTTACTGGCAGGCCATTCACGCTAACAAATAACCTACATCAAAATACTTTTTCTCACCCCAATATGGAGCGGAAATAAGACATTATTTATCAATTCACATTGTTCATAAAATAAGATTCTAAATATTCTATACAAAAAGAGTATCTATTTGTGACTTCCTTCTGTAAGTCTATTCCTACTGCAAACAAATCATCTATTCCTTGTACCAATAATAATCAATATTATTTCTCATGGAAAACACCATTAGGAAGCTACACAAAAATACAAACCAGTATGCATATTAAATGAGAACGGTTTACAGATCTTGTTACACCAAAGGATGGACAAATAGCATGGATTAGCAGACGATATGATTAGCAAGTTTATTGCTAACCACCCTGGCATGCGGAGTTCTTACTATTTATAGATGATGTCATATTATACCGGGTCATGATAAATGATTTGGGATTCTTTCTCGGGGTTCCAGAAGTCATGGAAATTTCTGGATTTTTAAAAATATTTTGTGAAATATCATAGAATTGCATTGCCATCTTAGCTTTGGCAAATTTCCAGTTTTCATGTCTCGCAACCAGAAGTGAAGTATCCAGGATGTGGGACAAAGCAATTTGAGTGCTACATTTGTTCAGAATTGAAGGTTTATACCAGGGCCCTGTAACATAAATAATTGCGATTAATGGCTATTTGATTTTGCGATCAATTGCAAACTTTAGTACTGATTTGCCATAGACTTGCGATTGATATCACTTGCTATCAGATTAGCAATTAATCGCAAACCTTTATGTTACGGGGCCCTGGTCCCTGTTACATAAAAAGTTGCGTTTAAACGCAAGTCAGAAAATTAAACGCAACTCCATTTTCAACCAATCAGGATCGCGTATTTATTTTAGGACTTGTGTTTAATTTTCTGAGTTGCGTTTAAACGCGACTTTTTATGAACTAGGGTCCAGGTTGAATAAAACATATTGAAATATGCTTTGGTGAGAGATATTTCTTATCTTTAATTCAATGTTAAATTCCAGATCATGTTCAAGAAGTTCAACAGTTCAACTTCATGAATGTAAGATGATCTCGAATTAAGGCTAAAAATTTGGTACTCAAAAAAGTCTCTCATCAGAGCCTTCTCAGTATTTTTTGTTAATTATCCTATTCTGCTGGTATAATGGTTTTTTAACTTAAATCAAAGATGTGTTCCTACATCTTTGGTTCAATTAAGACCGTTAAAACGGTGAGAATTATGTTGTTATTGTTGATAAATTGCTTATCATCTGATATATGATGTAATAAAAAGGAGTAAAAATGGAAGAAAATATTTTAGCAAATATATATGAAAGCTTCATTGAAAATGTGCTAGATTAATTTACATATAGATCACAAAAGATACCAAAATACAGTGGAATCTCATTACTAAGAGCACTGATATGGCAAACTTGCGTTATATGGTGTTTTTCTGGTCCAATCTATTTGTATTCTATTGTATTTTGGCTCTCATATTACAAGCTTGCAATATAAATATAAATACTGATATAGCAAACTTGCATTATATATTGATTTTCTGGTCCAATCTCTTTGTATTCTATTGTATTTTGGCTCTCATTTTACAAGTTTGCAATATAAATATAAATGCAGATATAGCAAACTTGCATTATATGGTGATTTTCTGGTCCAATCTCTTTGTATTCTATTGTATTTTNACATCATCATCACCATCATCACCACCACCACCACCATCATCATCATTTACCTCCTCCAGCTCTTCCACAGCATCCTTAACAAGCCCTGTTGTTGATTTGAGTTCCTTCAAGGTAGCTTCCTTGTTGTTCTTAGCAGAAGACTGGATGATATCGCATGACGCCCAGACAGCACCTGTTGACTTTAATTGTTCCTCGTTACTGTGTGATAAGAAAAATCTTGATTAATTTTTGTGAAATTCATTCTAAAATGTATTTAGGATAAAAACATGTGATGAACTAATCAGTTCATCAACTCAAGATCCACATTAGAATGGGCAATTCAATAAAAGTGTCATATCCTTAACTCAATATCTTGACAACTAATTCCTTGAAAACTTGACATACTAATTCCTTCAAATTCAATTCAAATGAAACATATAGCATCTGTGACTTGCGTAATAAATTTCAAGGGATTTCATGAAAACATGCACTTACTGTTATTGTAACAAGACAAAGCCATGGAATTTCCCAAATAAAACCTTCAATCTTTTTCTAGCAACAGCAGTAATGATGGTTGAGAAAAAAAATGAATGGCCCTATCACCCTCCCCCATGAGAAATTGCATGATAACATTACCCAAATGTTTTCTCTCCAAAGAACACATTTGGCTAATCACTTTTAGGTGATTCAAATTTTCATCAAATACTGGAACAATTGGCATCTCTGCAACAGTTACTACAATGATAGTTTACCTATTGTATCCTGCTTTTTTAATGTTCTCTGCTAGTTCCTTGATGCTCTCTACCACGCCGATCACCAAGTTCATGGTATGCTTCCTTAACGTCACACCTAGAAGGACCAAGCAAAGGAAAGCAGAATAAAAAGTAAATCAGAATGGGCCAATAAAAATGTCCTTGGAACATTGGTCATCTTCAAAATATTTTGAAATCCTTATCTGCAAATGGTATTTCGTCACTTGATGAATAAACTCTTGATTCATCGAAATCGACCCAATCAGGGTGGTGTTTCACCAAGTTATGAAAGACTTGAAGAACGACTTTATGCACGACTGGTACCAGTTCTTGTGCTGAATGATCAACAATCTCACGCGTTTTACACTCATTGACCTACTCCAGTCTTTCTTTAAGTCGTGCATAACTTTATGAATGGTTTGGTGAAACACAGCCTAGTATAACGCTATTACTCTTATTAAGGAGCAGTGCCAGATAAAATCGTGACATGCTTAGTGTTTTCTATACATAAATGTATTTTAGTTTGCAGTTAACAAATTGCACAATATCAAACACTGCTCTACTTCCTTGATCTTTAAAAAAAATGTAGTCAAAACTTCAGGTTTTCTTTCACATGACTATTTAATAACTTTATTATTTTATTACATTTCATGTTAAATTTCTCATACTTCCTATAATATTACTGTAATTTTTTGTAATCTGAGTTGAAAGCAAAAAAAGTTCAGGTGGGGCCATATTCAGAAGGTCAGTTCACTGAGGGCATCCATTTTTTTTTTTGGGGGGGGGGGGGTAGCCTTAATACTGCAATTTTTTTTCCATCTTAATACCTTGCTCCTTGGGCAGACCATAGTACAGAGACACCAGAGCTATGGTCTTCATCTCGACTGAGCCGAGGAGGGATTGGCATTCCACCAGACTGGGTGCGGGTGGTTTGCTGAAACACATAGCTAACTTGGTGGCTTCAAAGGACATTGCTTTGAATACAGACTCTGTGGAGAATAATCACAAGGGGGAAATTCCATTGATATTTAGAACAGTGGGGTTTTGTTAAATACAAATCATTTGAATCAGAACAAGTTAACATGATATTAAAACTGAAATGCAAGATAACAAATGGAATCATTGATGTAAGAATCATTATAATGAAATTTAAATGCCAGTAGTTTTACCAGATTTTTCAAATAATATTATGACAAGTTTCTCCTATTTAATATTGCACCATAACAAGAAAGTTTTTATTGAATGTTTTTTATTCTAAAAAGGAACTTCAATGAAATAATTTGGAAAGATGATACTCAATTTAAAGGATCCTTAAACATATAAACAGTGTAAAAAATACACAGGGGCTAAGGGTGATTAGCCTTCTAAACCTTAGAACCTCTGCAAAATATATTAATTGGGCTATTTTTCTGCAGGAAAAATGTAAAACAGCCCTTGTAAATTAAATAAAACCCATTATTTACACATGTATAATCTTATCTTGCATTCAAAATTAATTTGAATTGTAATGATTGTCCACTAACAAATTGGAGGGGGGGGGGAATCAATCACTGAATTAATCTCAATAATATCTATTATCAAAATAACCCCAAATACATGCCTATAAAAGTAGATAATAAAATAAAAGATTTTGTTTTCATTGATTTCATTTTATATAATATGAAAGCATTCATCCAACGTGAGAGTCTGGATATTGAAAAGTGGGGGACCATGAGGAATTATTTACCCATCTTAATCCAGTATTCAGCCAAGTTGAACTCTGAGCTATCTCTGGGAGGAACATTTTCTGTAAGGAAGAGATAATGTAAATGGTAACACATTGATCAAATATAGGGAGATAATAAAAATAACCCCCAAACCAATGTCTAATTTTCTAAAAATGGAAAATTATCTCAAATTAAAATAAATTCATTAAGCTTGTTAGACTGTATTTTTCCTGATTGAAATTACCTTCTTGACCTATAAACCATTCTAAAAACTCATAATACAGGATTATCAGAGTTTTAACTATTGATAATGAAATATGTAATAATATTCTTAGAGTACAAACACTTGTCTATCCTTTAAACCTCTATTTTGTTTTCACCCAAAAAATGATAGTGCAACATAAAGTAATCAAATCAACATATATTATTTTATAGTTATTTTACACAAGAATATAATAAAAAGAAACACCTTCAAAACAAAAGTATGGCCAAGAGGGAGAAAGAAAAGTGAATATAAAAAAAAAGAGTTAATGAGGGAGGAAGAAGAAGAAAAGAAATATAAGAAGAGTGTGGAAAGAAGAAGAAGAACTTGAACTTGAAGAGAACAAAGAAATGACAATTGAGATGTTACCTCTTAATTTATCAATAACAAGTTGCAGATTCTCTCCAAAGTTGCTAAACACTTCATCTCTACTTTTGGACTTGGCTGCCATCTTACTTATGATTCCTCAAATATCTGTTGATAATTTAAAAATATCCCACATCAATCAACTGTCTCAACAATTGATATCAAATTAGAATGGGCTATGTGTCCAGACGCTAAACAGAAACAAGTTATCTCTATAGATTTATAACAAATACAAATATGCATCAAATAAAATTAAACATCATAAATATTTGTCCTCTCAATTATCACTAACGCTAACTTTGAAGAGATCTGTCAGGAATTAAATAACAATAATGAGAAGAAAAATAATCTGTCAAATCCACACATTTATTCCAAATAGGTTCAAAGCAATGAGCGAAATACATCCTGACCCTAATCCTGAATTTTATAGGCAAATTCCACACAATTCGTCAAAGCAGATACTCATTTCTGTTCAAACTCCTAGCCTCCTCCTCAACGGTTGCAGCAATTTCAATGATCCCAATTCTTAGTTAGTCTTTAAAGTCCCAATTCCCGTGAAAACTAAAACTAAAAAGAATTTTTTAAAAATCAACGTTTAATAAATAAAGACATTTGATTTATAAATCTTTTCCTCTCTTACAATGCTGCCCAGCCAAATGTGAATAAGTGACAGTGCCTCATGATCATCTAGGAAAACGATGTCAACACAACATGTAATGTTCACCGTCATACCCTTCAACTAGCTATGGATAGCTCCCTGGAATAGTTTTTGACATTTTTTGACATTGTCACTACTCCAGAGAGCTATGGAGTAGCGTCTATACCGTGCGTGTAGCACGGCGTTTTCGGATTTTAAATCGCCCAAAATTACTACTTTTTATTATCTTATTTTCAATTTCATTACCCTTTGAACTTGGATACACTTCTTTTCGTCCCTTCCCCCCACAAATCATAATGAATGGGACTTACCAGCGCTCAGAATTGGATCTTTGGTTGATTTTTCTTACTGCCTAGCAGACACGGCCATTTGAAGTTGTTGATATAGTCATTATAATAATAATAGACACTGATGACGACCGTTATAAACATCCGGTACATAAATATGCGGAGTTGAAAGGTCGATAATTCAGGTTTTAGGTCCGGTCTCGTACTGAGTTTCTTACGAGAGCAACAGCATTGCACAATCTGATTTGTCGCAGAGAGTTAATATTGCGGAGTGTTTCCAATTCAGCGCGCGCGTTCGTT
>BQKZ01002308.1:59131-80554 GCA_036244855.1 Temnopleurus reevesii | reverse complement strand
AGCTTCAAAGGGTCCTATGAATCAGTGCAATCTAACATGTATGCTGTCGCGAAAATGCAAATTTTACGCCGCCGCTGCCGCGAATCTGCGAAGTTTACTTGCGAGGCTGAGGGGGAAAAAATCCCCCCCAGGTAAAATTCAGACCAGTGGAGAACCCTGGTATAGTACATTTTTACAGGAGAATAATATTTCTGGAAATAACCTCTATGTGAAGTAATGTTATCATGCGAGTGACATCAGTTTCTCAAGTGGTGTCTATCTCCACTACATATACATGTATCCTGAAAGGTTTTTGTACGAGTGAGCCAATAGTGAAATAAAATAATTAAAAAGTGGCCTCTAACTTTTTAGAAAAAAAGTTTACATGTAGGAAGTACACTAAGGGCGTGTTGCTGCAAAGCTGCAATTGATTGCAAGTTGCAGTTGATCAAAATGCGCCAGTCAAATCCATTGTTTTACGTATTTGCGTTTCGTAAAAAGAGCACACAATGCACGAATGGAAATGCAAGTTTCGATTCTCCACTTTCGTAATATATTCAATTTTATGCACTCTTCTTTGTCAAATGCACAATGAGAAAATATTTGTTTACCTGATGTATTAAACATAATCCTCTTTCAATGGAAGGAATGTGGATAACATGCAGTAGTTGTTGCTAGGTTGGTCAAACTACAATGTTTATCCAACCTACAAATGTAGCAACATTAATGTATATGCAAGTAGCATTCTGACAAATAAGATTAGTATCTTTGACCTGTGTATGCATAGTTCATAGATCTTTGGGCAAAAGTAAATAAATTTGAATACATAAAATTTTACAAAAGTGGTCTATTTGCTACTGATCTGCACAGTTGATTTGAAGTTGATTTGCAATCAATTTAAACTTTGTAGGGATCGTAGCAACACCCCCAAGATCGTGTATTTCTTTTGTTTGAACAAACCAAATATTACTTGTTGCCATATTTTGGCTCAACATGCAACGTTGATCAATGGTGTGGGCGCCTTTGTGTGCACGATGTGTGAAGAGGCTTCCATTCTTTGCAAATAATTTCAAATAATTTTGGATACATTTAACCTTGGAGAGTAAAGAATGAAAATAATCTGGTCTTTTGTCTGGAAATTGTTTATAGTGTTTCATTATGACACGTGTCCCATTTTGCATTTCCACAAATTCATTCTTGTCTGTATTAGGGTGCATGCAAACTGTACACAAGTGTGTACACGGTAATAGGCGGGTTTACTTATTTATTCAAATGCATGTGCTTTTCTTGGCAGTGAATGTAGTTACAAGGTATTCCTTAAACCGTTTGATAACAATAAGACTATAATACTTGGAATCCAGATTGCATACATTACTTGTTGCTATGTCGCGCAAGCCTTGGGCAAGCTTTAGGGTTGTGAAGAACAACCTTAAAAAAAAAAATTTGAATCTATAAACCAGCCTATTGAATACTGACACATTTAATTTACATCCACATGTTTCCAGAGGAATCATGTAATTTGTCCAAATTGCTTTATTTTCAGAAAACTGGAATGTATCCACTTTTCCTTTTGTTATGAAATCAACATGTACATAACTACAACATCAGGTCTGCAGAAATCCCATGCAGTTACTTTGTTTGAATATTCTGTAGGAATTTTCAATACAGGATTATTGATACTGGAAAAAAAAAATCACCTTCTTCACAGTAATGCAAGATTCAATTAATTTTTATGGGCTACGTGATGTGCAAAAATTAACACACACAAGTGAGAATATTTTCCTGATCAAACAGCCTTACAAAGTCATGTAGATTCTGACTCATGATGATTATATGCGGCACTTTCTCCCATCCTAACGAGATGAACCACCGGATCACCCTCAGTCCGTGGTACGTCGTCGTCACCTCATAAATTATTCACGAGTAATGACGTGGGCCACCCTACAGTAGCAATGGTGGATTAATGCTTATTGCATCGCTCATGTTGCACTGCCAAGCGCGTCGGGGCATTACATTGTATTTTGATTTCTATTTGCACATGGAACGTGATAGCCTTGTCTAGATTATGTAACAACATCTGTGTTTGCATGATTCATATTTCAATTTTCTCATGGTTAGATCTATTTCTATCGACAGATAATCAATTTGACCAACCTTGAAGAAAAATATTAGTCTGTACGTACATGTAGTATGTAGTCTGATGCTCTAGGACATTTTTAACCATATTTCATAGACTTTACTGTTGGAATTCATACAAAATTTTAGAGCACTATAAACATTTTAGTTTCTTATTGTTGGAGGTTCTGGACATACATCATAATTTTCTTCTAATGTGCTTGCCTTTNAGAAATCCCATGCAGTTACTTTGTTTGAATATTCTGTAGGAATTTTCAATACAGGATTATTGATACTGGAAAAAAAAAATCACCTTCTTCACAGTAATGCAAGATTCAATTAATTTTTATGGGCTACGTGATGTGCAAAAATTAACACACACAAGTGAGAATATTTTCCTGATCAAACAGCCTTACAAAGTCATGTAGATTCTGACTCATGATGATTATATGCGGCACTTTCTCCCATCCTAACGAGATGAACCACCGGATCACCCTCAGTCCGTGGTACGTCGTCGTCACCTCATAAATTATTCACGAGTAATGACGTGGGCCACCCTACAGTAGCAATGGTGGATTAATGCTTATTGCATCGCTCATGTTGCACTGCCAAGCGCGTCGGGGCATTACATTGTATTTTGATTTCTATTTGCACATGGAACGTGATAGCCTTGTCTAGAATATGTAACAACATCTGTGTTTGCATGATTCATATTTCAATTTTCTCATGGTTAGATCTATTTCTATCGACAGATAATCAATTTGACCAACCTTGAAGAAAAATATTAGTCTGTACGTACATGTAGTATGTAGTCTGATGCTCTAGGACATTTTTAACCATATTTCATAGACTTTACTGTTGGAATTCATACAAAATTTTAGAGCACTATAAACATTTTAGTTTCTTATTGTTGGAGGTTCTGGACATACATCATAATTTTCTTCTAATGTGCTTGCCTTTAAAAAGTGAAAAGGAAATATTGATGAAATACATATCAAAATTAAAACGCCTTGTACTGAATGAATCGTTAGTTTTACAAAATATTTAATGTACACTGTACATATGTCACCATTTTCAGTATCATTTTATGTTATGGCGTGATCAATCCATTTTCTTCTCATTTCGCTTATGATTAAGATTCTGCGAGGATTGAAAGCTCAAGTTCTTTTTTACTTGAATTTAAAAATTATTGACTTAGGGGGTGTTGCTCAAAAGTTGCAATTGATTGCAAGTTGCAGTTGATTGGAACGCGCCAATCAAAATCGTACATTACAAGCGCGCATACCGTGCACGAATGAAAATACGTGTTACAATTCGCAAACTTGCAGTTAATTTGCAGTTGATTTTGAACAACACCTCCTTAGTGTGCATCCTATGTGTACATTTACATGTACATGTATGCAATGATAGGGATTTAAAAATTAATTCTAATTTACGAAAATCTGGCACATCCCTTTTCTGCTTGCAGGCCCCCATAATGTGTGCATACATTGCACACTGTAAAGCAGCAAAAGTTGTTAATACTTGTTGCATAATGAGGTAATCAATGCATTAGGAGCGTGGATGCCATTATGAGATGGGCTTGCACTTAACACAGGTTGATTGGGATTTGAGGTCATTCTAAATTACAGATTCTTTCATCATCATACCAGAACGTGTGCATCTTGTCAGAGATACGTACATACACATTAACTTGGTACCAAGGCAATAGAAGGACTCATTTTCTTCAGTGATGACCACCGGCCATGATCTACTTTTCCAAAAATCTGGAGCATACGGAGTGATCATTTTTCACCCAGAAATCAGGTTTAAAAAAATAGTTTTGATGCCCTCAAATGCGAAATTTGGAAAATAGCGTCAAGTGGTCGAATTTCTTTAAAATCATAATTTACACAATTCATCAGGAAAATAAGACTTTGAAAGGTGTTTAAAGCCAGAGATCATCTCAAAATGACTTTCAGGTCTTATTCCACATGTTGATATAATTTTGTTGTGATTTTTCAAATTGAGTGAATTTTCAGGGTCGGTCGGTTGATGAGGACATCCAAACACTTTTTTTTTTGGGGGGGGGGCTTCATTAGAAAATATAAACTCTACTCCTCTAAATCGTTTCAGGCCTAAAACATTTAGATGAGTGCGTGGGAACTAATTGAACTGTTATTGCTGTTCATGTCAATTGTTCAGACTTTCCTGATTTCGGCTTCCTCATTATATTGTCATGTCGCATGTTAGATTGATTTCACTCATTACGCATCGTGTTACATTCAGGAAATAAACGCAAACTATATTGATGATACTGCAAGATCACATTCAAAGTCTTATTTTGAAATTACAGTAGCTTGCCTACACGGATGTACTTGTACCTGCTCTACGCAGTCTCTCTTGTACTTACAAACTCTCTTCCTCTCTCTCTTTCCCCTCCTTCCCTCTCTCCATTATCCCATCTTCTATCTCCCCTTCTTTTCATCTTTCAATTTTCTGTTCACTATCCTTCCTTCCTCTTTTCTTTCACACTTTTATTCATCCATTATCATCCAAATCATTGTCCACATTTATTCTAAAGGTTACCCCCCCTGATAAAATATATAATCAACCTATTTTTCAAAATTTCATGCATGGGCGACCAAACAAATTCCATGATAATTAGATATAGCGCAGTCAATATACTCTACTGCGTTGTCATGTTAGGGTCTGTGAATATAGTTACTAAAATAATGGCCTTATTCCGTAGAGCTTGCTTTCATATTTTTCTGCACTATCTCCTCTTTATTTCACTTTTCCTTCCCTCCAGTTTGCTCCCGCTCTCCCCCCACTCTCCATCTCTTGGTCACCTCCATAATTCAACCCCAAGGGCCTGTGGCGCTCTCGCATGAATCCGAAATGGTAAAGGTCGTCGAGTGCTTCTTCCGAGATGGAGAGCACATATTCACTCAGAGTTATACACATCTTGCTTGTGGTTTTAATTAAGGGATTCTTGGACAAATAATTCATGCTCCGCCAATGGTTTGATTCCAGTCACATCCCCGGAGAACCGGGTTTTGACGTCTTGATTTGAATCTTCCGGATATGAATATGGAATATTGTGAGTCAGTGTCCAGCTCCTTAGATTTGCTCTGTCACAAGCCATAAAATCTAACATTTCAAGTTTGTTTTGATATTATTATGTAGCTAAATTTATTACCATTTAAATTGTAGCCTGAACATGATGAAATACGGCCTTATATATTTGCATTTATCAGTGATAGATCGCCAAGCAACATTGGCCAATTTATATTAGCTGGTCCTTTTTGTCTGATTCCTTTGTCCTTCCTGCTCACAGTGATATAATCACATGAATCGGAATAATTTTCCTGATCTTGCCTCGCAATTTTCTATGTGTTCTAAACATGATTGCTGTGGGAAAGATGTTTTGTTAAGCAACTTTCTCACATAGATTTGTACAATATCGTATTAAACATGTTTCCTCATTTGTCTAAAAATGCTAATTGAATGTGACAAGTAAAGTTATTCCCCACATGGAGCACTTCGCAACGATGATCGATAAATGAACTGGACTGCAATTCAAATTTCACCTATAAAAAAACTTCTTTTGATTCATCCATGAAATGGATGAATGGCACACTGGTAAAATGTGCAAGAAGCATGAGAAAAAAAAATGAATGGTAAAAAAAAGGATGGTCATGCTTGTGTACATTTAAACCAATATATATACGTATGATAAATATTTATCGTAAGTCTATGGCAAAACATGTACCATAGAGATACGATTAATTGCAAAATTTATCGTATCTCTTTTATGTTACAGGTCCTTGGTCAGACATTTTTTTTCCCAATTAATTTTCATTTTTCTAAATTAAATACAATTCGCACAATTCATTAAAAAACTCGATAGGGAGTGAAAAGCAAAAGGATCATCTCCAAATGAATTTTCAGGTTGTATTCCAAACATGTTTTTACAGTATAATTTTGCTGTACTTTTTCAATTTGAGTGAAAATTAAAACAGTAAAAATGTTCAGGTCTGGTCATTTTCAAAGGGTCGGTTGAGGGTGTCCAAAAAATGTTTTGGGCCTTATTTGGCATCGTTTGGCTATGCCACTGATCTGCATACAACTGGACTAGATATCCTGTTCATTGAAATATGTGAACTGTATGTCGATGAACCATGCAAAAAGGAAGGAAGGAAGAAGATGTGCTTTGAATGGATAAAGCATTGTGAGCAGAAGGGACAAAGGAATTGGACAAAGTAAACTATTCATTCAAGCATTTAGNGTTTTGGGCCTTATTTGGCATCGTTTGGCTATGCCACTGATCTGCATACAACTGGACTAGATATCCTGTTCATTGAAATATGTGAACTGTATGTCGATGAACCATGCAAAAAGGAAGGAAGGAAGAAGATGTGCTTTGAATGGATAAAGCATTGTGAGCAGAAGGGACAAAGGAATTGGACAAAGTAAACTATTCATTCAAGCATTTAGTTTCATGAAGTAAAAAAAGAAAGTAGCTTCCCCAGCTTATTCACGGAGAAGGTGCAGCATCGGTTCATCATTTCTCACAGAATAAGAGGGAAGGACATTTCTTGTGTACAATTAACTAATGAAAGCTTGGATGGAAGTTGTTTTCTTTGTCACAAACCTTTGTCCTTTTGCTCACAGTGAATAATTGAAAGTGAATTGTGTTTAATAATGCATGGTGGCCTACATGTAAATCCTATTAGACAGTGAATTTAGACTTTAATACAACCTTTGACTTCTTTTCCGGGTTCTTTGTAAATAACAATTAGTACTCAAGTTGTATTCATTGTTGTGCAGCCTGCACTTTTTTCTTGTTTTGATTACTGAAAAATGTGAAAGTTTAACTAAAAAGATTAATGATAAATTAAAGAAAATAGATTTAAAATAAAATCTTTAAGTAATGTGATGGGCAAATGTATTTACTGTTATTTGTACAACACCTGAAGCCATTTGCCCATCCCTTTTGATACTATATTGAAGATGATTTAATATATATGTGCTTGATTCCATATTGGTTTTTATAAACTTGTATGAATATATTTGCATACTTTGCATAATATACCAACAACAGGACTTCATGTATTAAAAAATTATGTGTACATGTACACTGTGTTCATTTTTAATAGAATTTTAGAAAAGGACAAAATAAATACATTAAGCACAATTTTATTTTACAATTGAATGTTGTAGCGGATAGGCTGTCAGCATTTGAACCTGGAATAGGACATTGATTGTCATTTTATTTATCTGCTGTTTGTTTCTTCTTTTTCTTCCCAGGGCAAGCTGTTCGTGTTTGATAGGGTGTTCAAACCCAACACAACACAGGAAGAGGTCTATAACAAAGCAGCTAGGCAAATCGTCAAAGGTATGTTTACATCAGTGTTTTCCCAAAAGAAGAGTCTACCCCCCAATTTTTTTTTTCAGGAGCAGAACAAAACAAATTAAAGGGGAATTACACCCAGACAAGAATGTACGGTCAGTATAAAATGAAGAAAAATCAGATGATTAAACTGTGAAAATTTGATCAAAATCAGATAATCCATTCAAAAGTTATGAACTTTAAAAGTTTTCATTTCCTTCTGTTAGCATAATCTGTGATGTCATACATGGAGAACACTAGCTCATTCTCTTTGCATATGAATTTATTGAAAATGGATTAAGATCATATTTCAAATGAGGAATCGACACCGTTCTTTCTGGAATGCTTGCAGAATTGATGTGGCTATAATATACTCAACCGAAAAAACACAATTTTGTCTACTTTTCTGGAAAAAGAGGAAAATGTGAAATTTTGTGTACAAAGTGAATGGAGAGTTCTCCATGTTGGCAGCCATTTTGTGCCTGTACGTTTGCTAGTTTAAGGAGCCCATTAGGTGTGTAAATCAAAACTTTGAAAATTCATAACTTTTGATTGGATTATCTGATTTTGCTCAAATTTTCACAGTTTGTTCACCTAATTTTTCTCCATTTAATGATGGCAATTTAATGTCTTAGTGTAGTTCCTCTTCAGAGAAAATAGGACAAGTTAATGAAAAAGTCGAAACCATTTTATTGGTTACACTGTTGCAGTATTAAAGTGATGGAGCACTTCATTTAAAATTCGTCTCTCAGATGTTAGATTTCACTTGTAGATTTGGAAAATACCTGCTGATGCAAACATTCTACGTAGAAATACATGTACCGGTACATGTAGTGAAAAACACAAACACAACTGGTTTACAATACAAATGCTGAGAGTTTTCTGCACCCATGCATGGTTCATTTTGGATGGTTGGATACATTTGCGATAGATAATTGTTTTGCTTGAAAAAAGGGGGGGGGGAGGGTCTTACAAAGGGATGTCCTTAAATTTAAAAAAGGGTATGCATCCCCCCACTCGTTGGTGATAAGCGAAACATAAAAGATTTCTTTTAAAGAATGTGAAAGTTATCCCCTTCCAGGGTTTGATGGCACTTTCCAATATCAGAATGAAAAAAAAAATATTGTGTACACGTACATGTATGATGTAGGTTGTAATAGCATGGAAGTATAAGAACAGCTAGAAAAGTTACTCTCTATGATTGGAGAGGATTTTACATGGAAACAAACATTTAAATTTGGTTTGTTGAATACTAAATGTACAAACCCAATCATATACACCTGCATGTTTAGATCAATGCTTCAGCGTAATACATTTATTATGAGCTGTTGTTGTTGAGTCAGCTCTACAGTGTATCAAATATTTACCACTCAAAGATTAAGTTCATGGTTACATTGATATTATTATAATTTTGTGGATGGGATAATGCTTAATTCTATGAAAGGCTTTCTGATAAAGGTGATTCATGCATTGACTGACAGACACATTTTCATAGTCCTCTTTCACAGTCCTTTAATACTGTACATTTTCATTTTTTGATTTTTCTAAACATTGTATATTTTCTGCAATATTATTTATTCTACCAAGACAGTGGATGGTTACATAGTGTAAAGAAAGCATTGATTTTAGAATAAAGATGTAACAACTTGGGAGGCAGGTATAGGGTAAATAGAAGTGGAAGCTTATGGACAAAATGTAGAAAACCTAGATAATAAGTATATTTTTACCAGTTATGGAAAAAATAAGGGAATATTATTTGAAATATTAATTTAGTAGCAAAGGAATTGGTTTTAATTAGTGAATTCCATGTATCTTGACAAACTTGAAAATTCATCAGGAAAAATCAGGGGGTTTTAACATTAAAGTGGTTCCCTGAAATATTTATTGCACAGATTAGACTTAACTTCCTTATTCCCCTCTAGTTTTGATGCTGTAGATTTGTGTCTTATATGAAAATGATTTTCTAGTCATACATGTACAAGTAGTTTTCTCGAAATCCTGTGCTTTTTCCCCCGTAAATTGTGTTAGAATGGCAATTAGCGAGAGAAGAAATTTCCAGATGCCCAGATGCATGAGTTCATCTGAAATTTAATATTTCCCACTTACTAGGGCCTCCATATTACCCCCCAAGGTCCTGACACACACGAGCATTGCATGACTTCAACATCAGCAGTAGACGAAGGCTCCGACTGCCTACAAGTGGGCGCGCTACCCATGGGTATTGCCATTGCAATGTGGAGAGAGAGTGGAAATAGTAGTACTTGACTTCAGCGCCTAATGGCATGCCCCCCTGATATGAGGCTCACATGTTTACAATACACTCGCCTACGCATACATTTTGCTATGGTGTTCACTACGACCATGATGAGTCGTGTGCGAGGGAGAGAGAGTGGGAGAGTGTGTGTTTGTGATGTAAGCATTAATATCTTTGCTCGTTCGTTCGTGTAGGCCATCCCATGAAAGCCCTGAGTCACAATTTCGCATTCCATGAATTAATCGGCTACATGTAGAATGATGTCATTGTTTTTGTTGTCGTTGGGGAGTTTTGATACATCATTTTTAGTGTAGTTGACCAACGACATTGAGTAATTCTTTGATCAATATGACTGCATGTCATACATGCGTTTATATTGTGACGTATGCTCTTCGGAAAAAGGGGATATGGATGAAAGTTGCAACCAATTGAAAATTTATTACCACTAGTCAACACCAGTTTGCTTCAATTCTCCCTAATTTTGACTCTTATTTCAATTTTTAAAATCTCTTATCTTTTAATACATTTTAACTATTATGCCTGGTGCACAGATTGTTAATGTTTCATCAATCATATTTTCCCCTTTTTTTACAGCTCACCTACAATCCACAATGCATTTACGCGTTGGGTTATTATACTGCGTAATCCATTGCATTAATATATTGTTGAGATGTGCAGGGTGCAATCAAGTGCTGCAATTTCCGTTTTTAATCAACTGAACCAGTGATCTTATATGACCACAGTCCATCAACCAATTTACTTAATAAACTGATATGATACAGTAATCAGTATAGCAATCTGTGTTTACTTACCATATGGAAATATAAATACACACAGCCTACACTGTAGTTGAAGACATACATTATGGTTCATCAATTTTCAAGCAAAACTGTTGGACTGATTTTGGGGGGGGGGGGGGGAGGGTGGTGGAGGGAATATAGTAAGAAAAACTGTTGTTGCTATGGCAACAACAAAACATAAATTAAAAAAAATCAAATTAAAAACAAGAGTCAAACAATTTTTTTAAAGAGTTGTTCCATCTGCCTTTTTGTGCATTATTCCCAACAATTGCTCATGTGCCATCAGTCCCTACATGCTTTACAATTTTTTTTTCTCAAACTAAATGTTGACCTTTATGTGTCAGTGTAAACGTACAGGTATCAAAAGGTTGCCAATTATATATTTGTTGGATCCTTCTGAAAGGTATAGTGTACGTGTCCATTCATTGAACCAGTTGGCCTTTCCTGAATATTGCCTTGTATTGCCATAGAAGTCGTGTTTTCTTCTGATATAAATTATAAGAAGGTAAACATACTTTAGAGATTTGTTTGTGGTGCTTGCACGTCTATACTTTTTTGTACATGTTCTGGCTCATACATAATGGAGATACTAGATGTTCCAAGTTTAATTTCACTTAATAAGACATAACAAAATTAACTTGAAAAAGAATAACCTGCACAGTATATGCTTTCAATTTCTTAAACAAAATCAATCTACTTAAAATGATTTAGATCATTGTTTTCCTTTTGTCTGGAATGCTGGAAAATAATTTGCAAGAAGCAATGGAAATGCTCATTGCCTGCTCACAACCACAGTACAATGTTTCCCATCTTCTTCCATAGGTTTGTTAGGGGATGTGGAGAAGGAGATTTGATCAATTTAAACGTGATGTACCCTATTTGAAGATGCTTTGGCAAGATTTACTTTGGAAGTGCAGTGCAGGCACTAAATGTGAAGAATATGTAGGCAAGATGCCACTTGTATCGATGGAAAAGAAGGTTTTTGATTAGCTCAGGCTTTTCAGACGACGAAACTAAAGTGGGTAGGCTGCTCCTTGCGGGGGCGAAGGCATTTGTTTTATGTGCAGAGAGACTATGGAGAATTTATTAGACTGATGTAGAATGAGAGAGATTGAGAAGTGGAGGGAAATGGAAAATTTCTGGTGAACAGATAGAGCAACTGTCTGACTATTACAAACTTAATATAGGCTACGTGTACATGTACAGCGTACATGGAGGTGAATTGGCGGATTTTCTAATAACATAATAAATTTTATGCATACCCCTAAGACAAAGGTAGTTCTTGCGACTCCAAAATTTGACTGAGTCTTGCCCAACATAGCAACAAGTAATGAATGCAAAATGAATTCCAAGTAGTTTGAACAGTTGTTACTATTACCAGTTAAAGGTATACCATGTATACAACATGTACGTTCGGTGGCAAGAAATGCACCTAAATTTGATATAAGTAAACCAGCCTATTGGTACCCCAGTTTTCAGGCAAAAGCCTGGATTTTTAATAGTCCTTAGTTTAGTTTGACATTTTTAATGTATCAAAATACTGTATTTAAGATGATTTTCAGTCTGTCGGATCAACTTTTATCTTGCATCCCTGGATGGTAGAAGTAGCAGAGGAAAGATGGAGGTCCCCTCTGGCCTAAACTACATGTAGGATTTCATGAGGGCATCCAATGGCTATTTTTATTTCAAGGGCATTTTTTTACTCAAAGAAACAGTAGAGAAATTCTATAACATAATGTACATGTGGGAAATCCAAAGAGGGCACTATGGCAAGAAAATAGGGCACCAAAGACTATTTCCTTGGGCTGCCGTAGGCTAATTCGAGACTTGTCCTGAAAATGTGGGAGACTGTTGAAAATATTGAAGTGTGAAGTGAAGAATTCTTGGAGTTCTTGCATGTGGTGTAAAAAAACGTGAGTTACAAACTCGCATGATCGGTGACATTTTATCTGATCTACATTTTACATGTACATAGTATTCATTGCACATATGGACAAAAAGGATTTTGTTGAGAAGTGCAAAGTCATCCCATGCTTTTAATTTAAAAAGTGTTTGAATTTTGAAGTGTATACATGTACAATGTATTTGTTTGATTACAGAACAAACATTTATTATTGGAGTGAAATATTGTCCAAGATTTACTCACATTTTTGTGATGTAATGCAATTGAAAATTTTCAATACCATTTAAAGGAGTATAATCACACAAATTGTAATTATCGCACTCTTCAAAGCATATTTTTAATGACAAATGTAGCCTAAAGATGGAAACAATGATTGGTGCACATTGATAAATTGCATCATCATTTTCTTTCTCTTTATCATTTTTTTTAAATTCATGCTTGTCAGGCTATACTGTACATGTAGACATGCAGGTCGCGTGTGGAGTATTATTGACACAAGCATTTATCTCCTTATAGTATACTGTAGAAACCTAGAGTTGCAGTTTACCACCGCTCTGTCTTATGTTTGCACGTGTTTTGATAAAAATCATGAAGGTAATTTAAAATTAACTCTACTTCGACAGGGGTCTACGTGACATTCAACATGAATGCTCATTCATATCTCATTGATATTGCAAAGACAATGACACATATTTATAAATATATAATAGAGTATTCCGTTTAGCATGGAGAAGACAATATGCTGTGTTTGCAAAAAGTGCAAAAGAACCAGCAGTCATATACATGTAGGATGATTAGGGGCCCCATGGCATTCGAAAATTAGAATACAATTGAGAATTTTTTTAAAGCCAAAATACAGCATAATATAAATTTTTGTTTCAACAACCTTGAAGTGTGGAAATATGTCAATTGAAAACATAGAATTTTACCAATTATATGTAATCACCATATCATTTTGAAATGCATTCTTTAGGTGACGTTCAACATGAAAGCACATTCATATCTCATTGATATTGCAAAGACAATTTAACCCATATTTATAAATAAAAGGGTATCCAGCTGAGCATAGAGAAGACAATGTGCTGCGTTTGCACAAACAACCAGTAGGATTTAAAGGATGATTTTGGGGCCCCATGGCATTGGAAAATTAGAATTTTGAGAATTGTTGGAAAGCCTAAATAAATAATATTTTTGTTACAATTGTAATCAAGTGGGAATTTTGTTGATTGTATGTAAAATCTTCCCAATAGTTTCTAGTCACCATATTTTGCAAAAAATTGCCAAAGAATCAGCAGGCTCCTTGGATTATTCCCTAATGACATTAGAAGATTAGAATACAATCAAGAATTGTTTGAAAGCCCAAATAAAGCACAATATGAATTAGCCCTAACTAGGGGTTGGGGTGGGCCTCTGAGGCCCCCCTCTCATCGGATTTTGCAATCGTTTTGCCTCGCAAAACTATTTGCATATTTCTCGTTAATACATGTATGTCTGGCAATCCTTTGCAAGTTTATGGTTTTTCAAGAACAACTTTTGTGTTCAAAGAACAAATATAATTTCCATCTTTTAACAAATAAACAGTGGATAAGAAAGTTTAGCTTTAGATATTACCCATGTGTGTTTGGGCTTGACTTTAACATTGTACCTGTATTGATGTCAAAATCGTTTGATAAGGTGAGCCATTGTCCCATGCAATACACTCCAGACAGTTGTATGCAATGTTTTGTTATCGAACATAAAGCCCTGTATTTGACATGATTGCAAAGGTAATTGATTGGAATGCCCCGCAAGTCTATCATGTTGAATGGTTCAAGGGTATGACCTGTCGGTGAACTTTAGAGATGACTTGTTCTGTCCTCGGAAGGAAAACCCAGAGTATGGGGAATCTCTTTCCATCCAGATGTGTCTGGAGTTTAATGACTTCATGCCATTTTACTTTTAACCTGCATGCATTTATAAAAGAATAGAGCTTTTATGGTATCAAAATTAATATTAAATGGATACTTAAATTGGCAACATGCAATTATTTTCCCCTCTGTTAGTATGAAAAAAAGTTAAATATAATATTACACCCACAGTCTTTTTTTTTAATGAAACAAAAACAGTGAAGATTAACCTAGTAATGGTGATTTTTAGATTTTCTTCACATATTACCAACACAAGGATTGAAACGAGTATTCAAACTGCTTATGGGAAATGGGATCATACAATTCTGAGCCTGTTATTTCTAGATTATGGAGATACTGCCAAAACGTCATGAAAAGATGACACTGTACACTTACCTGTATTCACATGGGAACAAGTCTTTTAATCTATAAAACTTTATGATAGTCAGAGAATGTTATTAAAAAAAGGGCAAATACACTGGCAATCATGGAATGTTCTGAAAGCAGAAAGTCCACATGATGAATCTCCCAATAAGAATCTACCAAATTGATTCGGGAAGTGATTTGCCACATTTGAACAAGTGAAGTTTTTCAATGCACATGATGCGGATGACTTTCTTCACCATTCCAGAACGCAAATGGCGGCAAGTGTCATTGTGCATGTGTTCATAAGCACCATCTACATGTACATACTGTGATTAATGTGATGCGTTCATGTTGGAACAGAATATAAAGTTTCTGACACAAGCCTACCCAAGAAACTGTTTTACTGCGCCATAGATTCTTTTCAATCAATTTTAACGCATACGTGTAGCAATGAGTTTGGGGTACATGATGATAATAATGTTCACTTTGTTGACCTCCAACTTCCCTAACTCAAGGTAAATATTTGTGAACTTGCATTATTATTGTCTCCATTACTTTCAATAATGAATGAGCAGTCTCTAAATTTCACTGATCATCTCTCAGAACGTACATGTAGGCCTACATTATACATGTATCTATTTTTAAAATCAAGAGCCTTGCTCCCGAGGCAACGATCCCCCACTTTTTTTCTTTCTTTTATATCTTCCTCTTTGAGAAAGTGTGACAGAAATAGCCTCACATTCCCTGTTGGGGTACCTCGATGCATTGAAGTCTTGTCATTCGGTGTGTGACAAAAGTATTATTATAAATGTAGTGCGGTGACTCATCTGCAAAGGCCTATGGGAGAACGCTGCAAACTTTATCTTGATCAATTCAAGAGAATTATGAGTGTCATATATGCATGTAACTGCTCATATAGTTCAAAAGGACAATTTAGACCTCCCTCACTGACATCAGCTTTCGAATGTCATTTTTGACTTGGCAATGAATATTTCATACCAACTATAATTTAATCAATTGTATTCATAGAAATACATTCATATTTTGATTAATACGGAGATTGATTTGCCCCCCCCCCCCTCCCTGCTGTATCTCTCTCAAAAAGGCAGACCTTTAAAGTAAAATAACATTTACATGTATATAACAGTGCAATGAAATTTCCCATGGGGCATTTTCCCACAACCATTAATGTATAAAGTACATGTCCACTAGTATATATAAGATATTGAAGATCATAAAAACAAATTTTTGGAACGTTTTCTCACACATAAAATATATACCTAAATATTCTTCAAGGAAATTTATACGGGATTTCAGGCAGGAAAATCTGTCTTAGGTGTAAGTTGTTGATTTGCAGATTGATTAGGAAGGCAGTGATCCAGCTTCTAAGATTAATCACTTGTCAAGTTTGATATGTGCAAGGATTAAATTGAGCTTAGTTATTGATGGAGATACATGTATGTCATTTATTAGACCAATGTCATATTTTCAAAATGACTAAGAAATATATATGAATTATGCTCAACAATCATGACGTTAGAAAAAATATCACTATGAAATCTTTTGATAAATTTTGTTCACTTTATTCTAGTCAGTGTGCATTTTCAGAAGATTGCATTTGATATAGATCTGTTTGTTGATTTTTTAAAGATTATTTTTGTTTATAACTCATCTATTCTGACGTGTGATTGATCTTTCATAGTTATTTTCTCATGGTATTATTGCACAAGCATCTTCTGAGATTTCCTTGTACAGTTTCTCAAAAAATTAATCATATATTTTTATTCTATTTTTTCTTTGTATAGATGTACTGGAAGGTTACAATGGAACCATATTCGCCTATGGGCAGACTTCCAGTGGAAAGACATTCACTATGGAGGTAAATTCTCATAATATTATTGTATTCTCTTTAGAGTCATGTAAGTGATCTTTTTGTGAAAGGTTTGATGATGGCAACTGTACCAGTGATCATGAGTTTGACAATAATGATAAAGAAGATAATGACATGATGACAATGATGATGATGATGATGATGATGATGATGATGATGATGATGATGATGATGATGATGATGATGATGATGGTCTTGGGGTTGTTAATGGTAGTGGTGGTGGAGGTGATGGTAATATGATGATGGTGATGATGACTATGGTGACGGAATTGAAGGCAACTGCCAAGTAGAAAAACACTACTTGTATGTTCACTGATTTTTAGGGTGAAGATGATGAAAGTGATGATGATGATGATAATGATATCGATGGTGATGGAGATGATGATGACGATAATGACGACAGCAACGATGATGATGCCGAAGACGACGACGATGATGATGATAATTGTGTATATAGACACAATATGGCTAAATGTCATCTTCAGATAAATATAAGTATAATCCTATGAAGCACCACTCCGCCATCACAGTGATTATGACAGTTGATGCCAATTTAATTGATATTATTTTAATTCCAAATTTATTATAATCATCTTTTTATCTATTTCTTTTCTTCACAGGGAGTCATGGGCAATCCGCAGTATATGGGTATCATCCCTCGTATTGTGCAAGATATCTTCAACCACATTTACCAAATGGATGAAAGCCTGGAATTCCATATAAAGGTATGTAACCATTAGCTAGTCTAGGGGGGTACTGTTCAAAAGTTGCAATTGATAGCAAGTTGCAGTTGATCGGAATGTACCAATCAAAATCATTTTTTATATGTGTCTTGTTAAATGCGCATACCATGCGCGAATGAAAATGCGCATTACAATTTGCAGTCGATTTTGAGCAACACCCCTTTAGACTGTCTGAACTTTCTCAAGTTTTGGAATTCCTTCACCAATTCTGATCTAGGGGAAGCTGACATTGATCATTATAGCTCGAGCTTACAACTTGTAGCACAGATGCAATTAGTGAGATAATTTATTGATAAGTCTTGTATCTTCAGGTTTCATGCATACTCGTGAGCTACAATGTAACCCTGGGTAAAAAATTGGTTCATGCTTTTTTGGCTTGTGCTAATTTTTTAATCAGCCTTGCACAAGACCATAAAGCTGTACTAGCATGTTTGTTGTCCCCTGGTCATGCTCATTCTCCACAATTTAAGCCAGGGTTGTCTTTCATAAAGCTCTTCTTAGATCTATGCATGACGCTATGCATGACTGTTGATCCTTTTTCAGATGTGAATTTGCGAAAGGAGTTGTCATTTAATGCAGAAAAGGTTCACCCATTGTGAATAGAGTCGTGCGTAGATCTAAGAAAAGCTTCATGAAATTCAACCCAGGTCTCTATATCTCATGATAAACTGCAAAGAAAGATAGTGATAGTTGCCCTGGATTTCCTTGACTGTGGATCCAGTTCGGATCATTACATTCTGATTTTGATTATGATTTAATCACAAAGAAGGCTGATTGGGCTAAAACACAAGATCGAAGAAATTCAGGATATTGCAGCACTGGCTATTTTTCGATCTAGCGTGGGTTCATTTTAGATCTAGGTCCTGCATTGTTTTTGTGCACCTATTACCATTATTTTTTAAGTTTGTTATGCTAAGGCCCCAGTCACATACCAGTAGGAGCCCAAAAGCAATACGATTCTACATGACTCTTTGTTCGAAGGCAGTTTATAACTCTGATCTGAACAAAGTGTTGTGTTCGATCAGGTTGCTTCCGGGCTTCTACTGTATGTGACGTGGGCTTAAAAGAAGTCTATATTCCTGGCGTCTTGGCAGGTCTCAGACAGCAAATCTCTACATAAATCTCCTCCTCACACGTCCTAATTAAACAGATCCTTGCCTCGTCATCGTAGTCTAGACAGGTGTCATTCTCTTTGTGTACAGTATGTATTAGATACTTCACCTTCACTTGTTGACAGTAGAGAATGTAATTCTGGTTTCTTTGAAATTATTTTATCATTTCAGCTGAAGAGAATGCCAATAATGCAAATTTTTTATATATTAAAGAAAGTTGATTACTTTTATTAAAAAAAGGACAATTAGTGTACAGGGATTTATGAAGTGCAATTACTATGCTAAATGCATTGAACTTTATCAATTGCCGAAGTCTACCGTTCGGGAGTTAGCGTTACTGGGGAGTTACCGAAAAGGATATGCCCTCTGTAGATTTTGGAAGTATTTAAAGATGGAGAGTTAATTTGATGAATATTACAAATCCTTTAATGCCATTTCCTATTATTTCAGAAAAGGTTTTAAAGAATGGAGTGAATTTGATTGGTAAACTCTAGTAAATGAAGCTGGAATCATATCTATCATAGGGGATGTTGTCAGAAAGCTGTGATCAATTGCAAGTTGTAGTTGATCAGTTCTTGCCTAACACAACCATTATGCCTTTCTTCTTACAGACATTGTGTATTTTTGTTCAAGTTGCAACCTAATTGCAGTTTTATATCAGTTCTTACCTATCACAATAATTTTGTATGGCCGTATTCTGATGTCAGGTTTAACTTAAACTAGAGTTTAAATCTGTGGTTTAAGTATAGGTAGCCCAATGTGCCAAAACTTTCATTAAACTGTTTAATTCCTATGTACATGTACATGAAAACTGCTCTCTTTTCCCATGCTCTAATATTGTAGAAAACTATCTAAGTTTTTATTCCAAGACAATTGTTAATACTATGATTGCCAAATTTGCTGGTAAATTAAACACTGACTGTTGTAGATTCAAGCCTCTTTTGGCTTACCATAGTTAAACCACAGATTTAAACTCTAGTTTATTTAATCTGACATAAGAGTATGGGCCATACACTTTGCAACCTATTTGCACTTGATTGCAGCTTTCCAAATGTAACACCTCCATAGACCTCAAAATCTGAAATAGCCCAATATAATAGAAATCTTTTAATGAGGATTGTCACATTTGAAGAGTACATGAACCCTGGAGACCTTTTCATGCCCTTCCTTTGCCACTATTCCCCCAAATCAGCTCTCTTTGCCTACATCCTTTTCCTCTCCAATTTTAAATTAATGGCCCTGTTCCACACTTCTGCTTTCCCTACAAATTTGTCTTTAGGAGATCAGATATTTTAAAATTTTTTGTAAAGTAAGCATTGCTCACCCTTGGTCTTAAAGCCCAAGTATATAGTTTTGGTAAAGATTAAGAAATATGAATTTTGGGATGTTTATCATGACATATAATTCAGTTGATTGAAATTTTCCACAAGGAACACCCCCATAGACCCCATATCTAAAATAGCCTGATATAATAGAAATCTTCTAATTGAGGATTGTCACATTTGAAGAGTACATGAACCTTGGAGACCTTTTCCTGCCCTTCCTTTGCCACTATTCCCCAAATTGGCTCTCTTTGCCTACATCCTTTTCCTCTTCAATTTAAAATTAAAGGCCCTGTTCCTCATTTCTGCACTGCCAACAAATTTGTTTGTATTATTGAGATGGGATGTTCTACAAAATTACATGAGCAGGGTAGCCCTTGGTCTGAATTTATGTCTGTAGTAAGAAAGGTTTGTAATTCATAGCTATGTAGTGAAAATTCCACCATGATAAGTATATTTTCTAAATGCCAGATTTTATGTTTTACATGCCCCCCCCCCTCCCGATAAATATGTTGTGCCATTTCCGTTGTTTCAGTTTTGATATTTAGGCATTTTGCTGTAACATCAAATTTGAACTGTACGTGACTTGTTGCAGGGATTATTATTCAGGACTTAAACCCCCCCCCCCAAAAAAAAAAAAAAAATAAATAAATAAATAAATAAATAAATAAAAGAGAGAAAATAGTTGTTTGATTGTCTACTTAATATTTTTTTAAAAGTAGAATCGGTCGGTCAGAAAATTCATTTGCCTGATCTATTTATTTCCAATTTTCTGAATACATGTAGAAAATTAGACTTAAAAGGAATGCCAATCCTGTTGACTAGAGATCTGTCTCAAATTGTTCAAGTCGTAATGCTGTGGGATTGACTTGCTTCCCATGCACTTGTAATGAGGTAATATGAAAAGGACATCCCTCTTCCGTGGAAAAACACCTGCTATGTGGCTGTCAATTTGGCCGCACTGTCAGTGGGCTCCTAGGATAAGATATGGGCAATTCTACATGGGCGGTAACGGAATTAATCTTTTGTGTGTAATAGTTTATAAACAGACTCTCAGAGTCAGGATTGAAATGAATTTGGTTTATTTGATGAAATTCATTTAAAATAGCAACACAGAGGCTAAACAAATTGAATTTACAATATGATTCAAATCAATGAAACTAAACGCCAACTAGAAGTAGATAAACAATAATATAAATGGTATAAGGTAATTCCTAGCATATAGGGAGGAAAACCATCTACTTTGTTCACATGGAAGACAACAATGTATGGATAATGTTGGTAACAGAATTACATCAGAGAATTTGCAGTATTATTGAAGAGAGATTTCCAAATTATTTCACAGATTCCAAGCAAATTATGCGCACTCAGACCAAAAGTAGAGGTAGAAAATATTGCTGGATTTTCCTTGTGGAATTGCTCATATGTAGAGCCTCCCAATATTGGATATTACTACATGTATGCAGTTAAATCTGTCTAATCGCCATTGTCTGAGTAAAAAAATTGCCAAAGTTGATGTGGTATTTTTGAATCACCAGAAAAACTCCTGTTATTCCCCTCATCTACAGTGTGAGTGTAATCTCTCCTAAATGAAACAAATTGTTGTGTTTCAGGAGATTTGACTTGGGCATAGATACATGTACAGTGTAGGCCTACATGTACTTTTTTTTTTTTTTTT
>BQKZ01002308.1:0-53708 GCA_036244855.1 Temnopleurus reevesii | reverse complement strand
GAAGGAGAAGGGAGAGGGAAGGAGAAGGGAGAGGGAAAGGGGGGGGGGTGGGGGGTAAGAAGGAGAGATAGCCAAAGACACAATAGGAATTGAATATCAATTACAACAGAACAAGGAAGGAAAGATTGAGGAGCATGAAATGCGTCGGGTACATATTAAAAAGAAACTAGAAATCAGATTTTTATATGGGAGATATATTAGGTAAATAATAACAGAGGGAGAAGGAAGAGGGGCAGGGGAGAGAGAAGGAGAAGGGAGAGGGAAGGAGGAGGGGATTAAGAAGGAGAGAAAGCCAAAGACACAATTACAACAGAACATGGAAGGAAAGATTGAGGAGCATGAAATGTGTCGGGTTCGTAAAAAGAAACTAGAAATCAGATTTTTATATGGGAGAAAATACAAGAGAACAAGGAAGGAAAGATTGAGGAGCTTGAAATGTGTCGTGTACGCAAAAAGAAACTAGAAATTTGATTTTTATATGGGAGAAAATGCATACAGGTAAAAATGGGAGGGGGTTGAATCCTGTATTTGCAAGGAGGGTCTATAATATTTTTTTTTAAAGGGGGCAGTATGTAGAAATTCTACAAAGATTTGTTGAAAAAAGGAACATACTGTATGTGAACAAAAGAAGAGTGATATGAATTTAAATAAAGAGAACTGCTGAAACTTCTTAGCCAATAATGGAGAGCTGTGTAGTAAAATGAAGTAAAAAAAAGAGCTTGAGCTTTCGATTTTAGCAGAATCTTTATAATCATAAGCAAAATGACAAGGAAATGAAGTGAACACACATATGAATTTAGCAGGGAAAGCAAATAACATGACTACATCATGAACAAAAACATTCCAGGTGTCTGTATATGTTTGATAGTGATAGGGTATAGAATGCTATAATTACAGTCACATCATTTTGAAAGATGATAATGCATCCATTAGAAGAACGACAGGAAGCCGTGCCTTTTCCACGACATCATAGTCGTTGATTTGCACCATCAATGATTAATGGCATGTCTGTAAAACCAGATGCTCTGAAAGATATTAAATCCCTCGCTCGCTCGTTCGCTCGTTGTACTGCCACTTTCAAGTTCTTCTAGAATCAGTGCCTGGAGATGGAGATTTATGAAGAAGAAAAGTGGAGGGGTGGGGCTGAATCTAAATGAGGGAAGAGATAATAAGTGAGAGGGGATGGAGGGATGAAGGGAGAGGAAGAGAGAAAGAATAAATTCATTAATTCTTTCATGAAGTATAATTTATAAAAAATACTTCATTATGCTCAAAAAGACCAAATTGCCAAAGTTTACAAAAAATTAATAGAAAAACACAGAGCGACAATAGCAAAACAAATTATACAAATAATCTAAACTTAACCTAAGGCTCAACTACATGTGACAGAGAAACAAATTTCATGAAGCAGGTTTATAAAGGGATAACATTGTTGAGGATATCAGTCTTTTGAAAATATTTTGAAAATGATCACAGTAATAAATGAAAGAAAAGAAATAGGAGGAGATGCAAAGGAATATCACAGGGCTGAGGGGAGAGAAAGGAAGTAGCTTGTGTGGGAGGGGAGGAGGGAGGAAAGAAAAGTTAAGGAGATGGAGGGAGAGAAAGAGAAATAGCGTCAAGGAGGGGCTCTAGGGCTGAAGGAGGGGAGGGAGGAATAATAGAGTTATAAAAAAAAATAAAAGTAAAGACTCTGCATTATTTTCCCCCATGTGACCAATATTTACCAATGTTCAGTAAATATATAAAGATGTATTTTCATGATTGTGTTTTGTTTGCTTGTTTCTAGTGTCGAAAACCAACCTGTCTGTTCATGAGGATAAGAACCGGGTTCCTTTCGTAAAGGGTGCATCAGAGAGATTTGTCTCCAGCCCTGAGGAGGTGATGGACGTTATCGAAGAAGGAAAATCAAACAGACATATTGCAGTAACAAGTAAGTAATAATACTAAGAGCATGTGATGCTTTGTGACATTCCCCCCCCCCCATTGCTCTTTGAGCTACTATATGATAGATAATGTGCCTCAAATCTATTGTGGGAGGGGGAGAGAAAATGAGGGGTGGGGGAGTCTGGAAGAGGTGATGGATGTTATCGAAGAAGGAAATTGAAACAGACATATTGCAGTAACAAGTAAGTAATAATACTAAGAGCATGTGATGCTTTGTGAAAGTGCCTCACATTGCTCTTAGAGGCAATATATTATAGATAATGTGCCTCATACCTATTGAGAAGGGAGGGAGGTAGGTAGTAGGGAGGGGGAGAGAAAAAGAGGATGTCATCGAAGAAGGAAAATCAAACAGACATATTGCAGTAACAAGTAAATATTTATATTACACTCCCATGACGCAAAAAGGAGCCTTCAATGTTTTGTGATAGTACAGTCTCCCTATATATTGAATCTTTGTCATCTGAATGAAACGGCATCTTTGGTCTCTTACATCTGTTCCAGTTTAATAATCTTCAGACTGTGATGATCGTAGTCATTGTACGACACACTCATTCTAATCTGGCATTTATTTGACAAACCTTCCGACAGATATATTCCTACATTTTCCTACTGCATAGAAATAATCACGTAAAACCATTCTTATTGAATTAATATTCAAGCTTTAGTTAGTGGACTTGTCACCATGACAGCTACCATAGTCCTAGCATATTTTTGCTTGAAGTGAAGCAAGAAAACATGGAAACAAAGAAGAAACTTGCTGTTATTTTTTGTTCTTTCCTACTTTTGAGCAATGGTATAGTAAGAAAACCGAGTTGAAACAAAAGCATTTACAGCATTTTATATTATTTTCTTTTCCGGTCATGAGTGAGCACAGATCCCGTATTCATATCATCTTCTTGATCCAAGTGAAGCAAGAGAATATGGAGACAAAGAAGAAACTTGCTGGTATTTTTGTTCATTCCGACTCTGATCGATTGTACAGAACATAATTTAGCGAGTTGATTCAATAGTATCAATAATTTTATTGTCGCCATGACAGCTAGCATAGTCCTAGCATCTTTTTGCACCAAGTGAAGCAAGAAAACATGGAAACAAAGAAGAAACTTGCTGATATTTTTGTTCATTTCTACTTTTGAGCAATGTAAGAAGACAGAGTTGATACAATAGCATTTACAGCATTTTATATTATTTTCTTTTTCAGACACGAATGAACACAGCTCTTGTAATCACAGTATCTTCTTGATCGAAGTGAAGCAAGAGAACATTTAGGCAAAGAAATTATTGAGATCATCCAAGTCTTGTTGTTGAAACGTATTTTATGAGAGCAAATTGTGACCAATTTTATAATGAGATACTTTGATATGAAATAATACGCATGATTTGATGCCTTTTCTTTTCCAGACATGAATGAACACAGCTCCCGTAGTCATAACATCTTCTTCGTCCAAGCTAAGCAAGAGAATCTCTAACAAAGAAGAAACTTGCTGATGTTTTTTTATCAGAGATTTTAGTTCATTTCAACTTTTCACCATTGTACATGTACAGTAAGATACATGTACTTTGGCGAGTTGACACGAGCATTTACATCAATTTATATTCTTTTATTTTCCAGACATGAATGAACACAGCTCCCGTAGTCATAGCATCTTCTTGATCCAAGTGAAGCAAGAGAATATGGAGACAAAGAAGAAACTCAGCGGCAAGCTCTATCTTGTAGATTTAGCTGGTAGTGAAAAGGTAAGAAACTTTTAGGGTGATCTCAAGAAGAGTGAGTAGAAAATTTAAAGTACTACTCACGTTTTCAAGACTTTGACTCATATTAATGGTGTCGTAATATAAGATCTAAGGATGTGATTTATTCATCTAAAGAGGTCATCATAAAGTTCTCAGTACAATTTCTAAAGATCACAGTTTCTATACTTTGGTGGGCTATTCTGTAGAAAACATTGGTGGTATTTTGTAAAGAAAACATTAGTGGTTAGTTTCCATATTTTTGTTTTGATTATAGCCACTTCTTTTGGTGCATGATAGGTTTTTCTTCATTTGATTTTAAATTCCTCTCTATCTGACCCAGTTTTTCAACCAATTTTTAATGTGGATCGTAGCAGAATAAAAATACACAGGGGCAAAGTACGATTAGCGCGCTAAACCTTAGAAATAGCTCCAATAAATAATCGAAACAAGGGAAAAAATAAACATGTGCATTTAAAAATCAGCCCACCAGTAATTCATGGGCAATTTATTGTTCTTATTGTCTATAATAATTATCGCCTTTAGCGACCAAATAGGCCCCAAGCTCTAAAACAGTCCCTGCAAAAGTATGGGGGCTATTTTTCAGGAGGAAATGTTAAAGAAGCCTGAGTAGATAAAAATGTATTTTTTACCCTGCCTCATAGAAACAATTGAAACATTTTCTTCAGAGAAGATTTATATTTATTTTGATCTTTGCATTTGTATTTACAGGTTAGCAAGACTGGAGCAGAAGGAACTGTTTTAGATGAAGCCAAGAATATCAACAAATCTTTGTCTGCGCTAGGAAATGTTATATCAGCATTGGCTGAGGGAAAGGTGAGAAAATGAAAGTTTCTGTTATTTTCCTCTCATGCAAAGCGCCTTGAGCACTCCGCAGAGTAGATAAGTGCGCTATATGAATTGCATCTATTATTATCATTATTATTTTTACGATTAGCTGTTCAATAAAATTCCTTAAACTATGTAACATATCATTGGCCTGTAACATAAAAGATGCAATTAATCTGACAATGAATATTAATCTTAAGTCTATTGGAAAATGTCTACCAAAGATATATGATTTATTGCAAAAGTAATCATACAGGCCTCATATATTTGTTACCTTCATGATAAATTGAAATAGAATTTTATTGCAGTTGTCAAGAGATGCGCAGCTTGTAGTGCAACAGACACAGTAATTTTTATCGAATGGCCCACATTTATACATGCATATTTGTCTTTGCATATAAAATGTAATACAGTCAAACCTGTAATAGGGGCCACCTGTCTATAGTGGCCACCTAAGTTGGTTCCCATCAGATGAAAATGTGTTATAGAACCTGTCTATAGGGGCCACCTGTATACAGTAGCTCATTTATCTGTTTTTCTTGGTTGGCCATGATAGACATGTTTGACTGTATACGTTTCCTATTTGTAAATAATTTTCTTGTAACGTGTCTCATTTGAAATAATCCCTTTGAAAAAATTATTATTTAATCTCCTCCTTTCAGAGTTCTTGCACACTGTATTATGCAGATTTGGAGATCCATATCATGCAGTTAATAATGTATGTATATTTTTGTTGTCTTTTCTTTTGATATTGTATATTTATTTTGTTCCTTTTCAGAAATCTCACATCCCGTACCGTGACTCTAAGATGACCCGTATCCTGCAGGAGTCCCTTGGAGGTAATGCTAGGACCACCATCGTCATCTGCTGTTCACCATCATCCTTTAACGAGTCTGAATCCAAGTCTACTCTTATGTTTGGGCAGAGGTAAGTCATAGTGTGAATTTTTTGTTGTTCAGAAATCTCACATCTCGTATCGTGACTCTAAGATGACCCGAATCCTCCAGGTTGGTGTTTCACCAAATCATTCTTAAAGTTACGCATGACTTTAAGAAAGACTGGACTACGTTAACGAGTGCAACTCGCGTAACATCCTTGTTCAGATCAGCACAAGAAATGGTACTTGAAGTCGTTCTTTAAGTCTTTCGTAACTTGATGAAACACCACCCAGGAGTCCCTGGGAGGTAACGCTAGGACCACCATCTTCATCTGCTGTTCACCGTCATCCTTTAACGAGTCTGAATCCAAGTCTACTCTTATGTTTGGACAGAGGTGTGTCATATAGTGGGAACTATGGTTTGTGGTTTCTGAAATAAAAATGAGATATAAGTCATCATAATTAGATTTTTATCATAATATTTGGAAAATGACATCAGCATGCACTGTATACAGCATTATTTACATTTGGGGAATGTTTAATTGATATATACATGTATTTGAAGAAAACTAGAGCTTGCATATAACATTAAAAAAGATCTGCGGCTGCACCATGTGGTGAGTCATATAGTGGGAACTATGGTTTGTTGTTTCTGAAATAAAAACGAGATACAAGTCATCATAATTAGATTTTTATTGTAATATTTGGAAAATGACATCAGCATGCACTGTATACAGCATTATTTACATTTGGGGAATGTTTAATTGATATATATTTGAAGAAAACTAGAGCTTGCATATAACATTCAAAAAGATCTGCGGCTGCACCATGTGGTTTAGGGTATATTTATTCATTTTGAATTGTTACCTCCAAAACCTGAATTTATGTGTCACAGTTTTCGTGCCCAATACCCAGGTCACACACCTTAGTCAGAATATTGATGCTAAGATGTTGATCGCTTCTTTTCCCTTCTATCATATGCAGTTGTCTTTTTTTAATGATCACTGCATATATGTGCTAGTTGTCTTTACGACTACAAATCAGAATCAGAAATCGTTATAGTGGTAGGTATATGCAATAACATGATTTGCTAGACATAAACATTAGTTTTTGAAGGTGTCAGAAAGTTAAACTCTTAACCTGTTACATGTAATTAGCTGCTTTTACTGAGATCTTTCATCTGTAATTTTCTGTTTTGACTGTGATTTTGGAATGGAAAGTTGTATTTGCATGGTTATCCAATCAGAGCTAAGACGATCAAGAACACAGTGAGTGTGAACATTGAGCTGACGGCTGAGGAATGGAGGAACAGATATGAGAAAGAGAAGGAGAAGAATGCAAGGCTCAAGGCCCACGTTGTCATCTTGGAGAGCGAACTACAGAAGTGGAGAGCTGGTAAGTGTTTGAATGATTATGACGATGATGGTGGTGGTTGTGGTGGTGGTGATGACAATGATGATGGTTGTGCTGTTGGTATGATGATTATGATGGTTGTGGTGTTGGGATGATGATGATGATGGTTTTGGTGTTGGGATGATGATGATGATGGTTGTGGTGTTAGGATGATGATGATGATGATGATGATGATGATGATGATGATGATGATGATGATGATGATGATGATGATGATGNCTGCTTTCCCTACAAATTTGTCTTTAGGAGATCAGATATTTTAAAATTTTTTGTAAAGTAAGCATTGCTCACCCTTGGTCTTAAAGCCCAAGTATAGTTTTGGTAAAGATTAAGAAATGTGAATTTTTGGGATGTTTATCATGACATATAATTCAGTTGATTGAAATTTTCCACAAGGAACACCCCCATAGACCTCAAAATCTAAAATAGCCCAATATAATAGAAATCTTCTAATGAGGAAGTCACATTTGAAGAGTGCACGAACCTTGGAGACCTTTTCATGCCCTTCCTTTGCCACTATTCCCCAAATCGGCTCTCTTTGCCAACATCCTTTTCCCGTCCAATTTGAAATTAAAGGGCCTGTTCTACATTTCTGACATTTATTGAGATTATATATTTTAAAGAATTTTGTACAATAGTTACATGTAGCATGGCTAATATCCTTGGCCATGTTTCTACCGTCTACCTTCCCAAAAAATTTTCTTTTAGGAGATCAGATATTTTAACGAATTTTGAAAAGTGAGCATTGCTCACCCTTGGTCTGAATTTATGTCTGTAGGAAGAGAGTTTTGGGATCCACAAAACTCTAGTAAAAATTTAATCCTGGCAGTGTTTTTTTTCCTTCAAATGCCAGATTTCATACTTTACACCCCCCCCCCCCTTTCTCCCTCCCCCAGACAAATTAATCAGGACTCCATGCCCCCCCCCCCCCCAAAAAAAAAAAATTGTTTGTTTGCCCATGAGTGTCATATTTTTTTGTAGTATTATGGATGACCGGTCAGATTTATTCTTCATTTCTCTACTTTTTAAAACACATTTCGAGTTGAAAATCAGACTCAAAAGGGATTGAAAAGCTCCGGAAAATCCACTCTCTGTAGCTTATACATTTCTTTCACTTGAACGTTTAAATGAAATCATATGAGGACATTTGTAGAGAGTTAAAGGGCAAACCCCCAATATTTTTTTTTTGTTGCCTTCATTTTTTTTTTGGAGGGGGGGGGGATGTGAATTTTTTTTTTTTTTTTTAAGACTAGAGATCCGCATCATATTCAAGTCTGCTGTGGGATTGACTTGCTTCCCATGCACTTGTAATGAGGTAATATGAAAAGGACATCCCTCTTCCGTGGAAAAACACCTGCTACATGGCTGTCAATTTAGCCGCACTGTCAGAGGGCTTCCCGAGAGATGCATGCTTTGAGCCTCCCAATATTGAGTATATACTCAATACAGTGGAAACTTGGTATAAAGAGATCTCATATATTAAACAATATTCCTAAAAAAAGAGATAATAATTTGGTCCCAGCTCTTTATGTTATAACTTAATGTTTTGTAACCCTACTACAATGAGATTACTGCCATACCAAGTTATTTTCTATGGTCTCAAGTGCCTCATTATACTGAGTTTCCATTGAACAGTCAAATCTGCCGAAGGCATACTTGTTCAAGTAAAAAAAAATTTCCAGAGTTGATGTGATATTCTTGGAATAAACCAGAAAAAAACTTTTGTTATTCCCCTCATCTACAATGTGAGTGTAATCTTGATTAAATCGAGCAGATTTTTGTGTGTCAGGAGATTTGACTGGGACATAGTTACCTGTACTTCATTTTTTTTGGGGGGGGGGGCGGTTGGGATCTGGGAAGGGCCGAGATGGAAAGATGGGCCCTCACCTCAACCCTTCTGCACCCTCGGGATCTGCATCCTTATCCTTTTTTTTTAGCAAATTGAACCAAATCATCCCTATTGTTACAAAGCTCTATCAGCCAAAGGTAGGGTTGCATCGCATGGAAAAAAAGAAGTCCTCTAAAAGTAACAATTTATATGATTTCTAAATATCCTATGATACTTGTAAGGCAATTTTGTAGAAGAAAGCAATTTTCAATGGTCTTTCAGATGCAACGGTGCCCTTTGGCTCATGTCACTTTGTAGAGAGGTAGGATGGTATGATATGCCCCTGTTTATGTCGGGCCTACATCTACTTACTTTACAAAATACACTTAGCATTCATTCTTCTTCAAGATCTTATTCTCATTGCCACAAATATTAAAATTGTAATTTCAGACACTACCATTTAATAGATTGATTTGAAGATTGATTTAGGTTGCAACCTATTACAAGTGGCTAGAAATTGTATTTGATTTTGAGTGGAATGAAATACCCACTGTTTGATTGAAATAATTCATCACATGTCTGCAGTTATGTCCTTGTTTTCTTCATTTTTCCTTGTTTCCCTGTGAATTCCACCCCAGATATCAATTGTTTTAATGAAAAGGAAAGTTAGCAATTTGCCAGCATCTGTTATAAATGTCTGATATTTTGTACTTCCATTTTTTTTTATTCTCTCTATTTCAATCTTTCCATCTCTGTCTTTCTGTCTCACCTCCCTCCTTCCTCCCCATCTGTACATCCCTCCTCTTCTCCCACTCAATACTTCTCTCCCTCTCTACTCTCTCCCTACCCCTCCTTCCCTACCCCTCCTTCCCTACCCCTCCTTCCCTACCCCTCCTTCCCAACCCCTCCTTCCCAACCCCTAACCTTTTTCCCCCACCTATTTCTCCCACCTATTTCTCCCACTCCCTTACTCCCTCTTTCCCTCCCTCTCTCCTCCCCTACCACTCTCCTGCTTGCCACCCTTCCACCTTTCCTCCTTCCCTTTCACTCTTTTCCTCCTTCCTTGGCCTCCCTCTCTTTCTCCCTCCTTCCCTCTTTCCCTCCCTCTTGCCCACCCTTCTTTCCTTTCTCCCCCTCCATCCCTCCTTCCCTCTCTTCCCTCCCCCTCGTAAATCTTTCTTTTCTTTCCCTCCTCCAACATTCGTCTCCTTACTATCTATCCCCTTTCACCCCCTTCCTCCCTACCCCTCTTTATTTACCCTTTCCTTATTTTTTCTATCATTTTCTCGCTCTCTCCCTGTGCAGGTTTCCTACTTTGAGATCTACATGGACAGAATTCGAGATCTGTTAGATGGTGAGTCATGCATGCCCCTGAATAATCAATGCCAGGGACAAATATGAGACATCTTTTTTTTTTTTTTTTTACAAAACAAGCCACAAATGTGTAATGAATTTGGGAATTGGTCATGCAAATTGCTTAGAAACAATGTAAAAAACTTAGAAACTTAGAAACAATGTAAAAACTACTGCTAACAAAATCTTCATTGGCAAAGCATTTGTACAGCTCATGCACAAAACGTACAAAACTTTTGCATTTACACTTACCAAAAATTTCACTTTTAAGTTCTCAACCTTCTCAAACCTTTTCATAAAGTTTGAATTTTCACATTTGGTCAGTGGGAAAAAAACTAAACATCACTGAATATGAAGATTAAAATTCAAACATCTTGCATCACATCAACGAAAGTAGAGTTGTGGCTTCTTTGAGAATTTTATGTCACACCATGCATAGCGCAGTGGGATCGCATTACTATCTCCTCTTTATTGAAAATACAAAATGCGATTGTAGAATATCAGTGATATAAAAGATGTTATATCTACCTGTTATTTGATAATGAAGTTTGACTGCTTTTGCTTGACAAATTGCCATCTTCTTTATAGCCGTACTGAGGAGAAATATAAGGATCAAAATTTAAAAAAAATTATCAAAATGACCTTTTTTCTCTTCCCCCTTCCCTTGTAATGATGGCAAATTTCTAAATTAACGTACCCTATACAGTAAAATGAGAGCAAGTAAAGTGTGACGCCATAACATGTCTGCTGACGTGTTGAGACTCACAGAACAATTGCCAATTTGTTGATCAGATTTCATGCATAGGATCGTGATTCTGATTTGAATCTGATAAAGGAATTATAAATTATTTGGTAGAACAGAGCAGTCATGCAAATGGATCAAAATATTGCTGTCGTTCATGCTTATCAGGCTTTTGTCTGAAACAATACAGTACCAGAATACCTGATAGCACATTAGATAAGCATTTTATATTAAGTACCACACTTTCAAATGAGTGTGTATGTGTGTGTTAGGAATAGAACAGCTTTTATGGATGGCCCACTCTGGATTACACTATACTGAGAGAACAATTGTATTTATCCATAAAAACAAAACATACACATATACACAAAATGAAATCTTCATGTGGTTATTATATGCACAGCGATATTATCACTCATGAATGCACCATATGGGGAAAAATATTGCATAAATAATGCATGTTCTATTATGCGCTATACTGAATTATATGCCCAACAAATAACTGAATTATCCCAAGTACAGGTTCGATCAGACATACTCATGGGCTGTATAGTTAGTTGGTGTTCATCCAAACCAGTGTCGATGAGCATCATAGAGCATTAAATCACATTACATTACAATTGTAAATTTGCCTATATTACAATGAAAATAAAGGTGCTCTCTGTATATTCCCTTTTGTGATGTAGGCATTCATATTGTAACAAACAGTCGTGCACTAAAACAAAATTCTTGCATGGAAATGACAATGCGTATTGTACACAGCCTATTTACTATAATCTGATATTTTCCTTTGCAAACAAGATGAACATTGCATATTGGTACTTCTATGTAATTACATGAAGGGCAATAACAATCTCATAGAGCCAATTGGTCCATGATATCAAGTTTACTAACACATGCCCTTGGATTTCAAGTTACATTCACATCTACATGTAGATAATAATTGCTCAGGTTCAAAGGTATAATGTAGCGTATGTCTGCCTAGTCTGAAGGAAAGGGGGGAAAAGGTTGGGTGTACGTTTATGACTAATAGGTTTATTTGTTTCTGGTCTTACCATAGAATAATACTATGTGCTTACACACATGCTTTATGTGCTTATGTGGCATTTTCCACTTATACATTCAGCTTTATTGTATTTCCATTTTAAGTGTACAACATAATGTCAGGTACTAGATACTAGAATTATTATAATTATTTTTTTTTTTTTTTATAATATAACAATTTTTTTTTTTTTTTTTTTTTTTTATTGTGCTTTATAGAAAGACAGAACTGTCTGAACACATAAAAGTTATCCTGTAAAAATTCACAAAACATAAATATGGTTTTAGTTTCAAGTCCTCGCTGTTGATTTTTTTTTAATCCATTAATATGCCAGCATCGATATTTCATTCCTTCTTCTTTTATACATTGTAGTTTATTGTGCATGAATTAAATAAGTTTATAGCGACATCTTCGTAAGGGATTAAAATAAAATACAGGATTAGCCGAAATCTGCACTGGGGTTTTATTTTCTTTAATCTTAAGACCATTCATTTGCTTAAAGAGACATGTGTACAATGACCATTGAAAACATGAAATAATTAAAAACCTGCTAATATGTAAATAGCCCTGAAAATCAATGAATTATCTAAAAATTTATGTACACTAAAATATTGGCTTTTACAGTATTGAATAATGAAACAATGAGTAGGTTTTGTTTATGAAAGTGCTTTTTAGCTCAAATGATTCAGGACATTTACTTTACATGTACATAATTGAGTATGTTATTCAATATGTACATCTGTATTCTTGTAATAGCCTGAAGACACTTTCATAGCATTTGATGCAGCGAGTAATAGAGAAAGGGCAGGCAACATGCCATTCAATGTTCGGCTCGCTCCTGTCTTCAGGCAGGAGTAATAAATTACGCGATGAGCACAGTTTGGAGATAGGAAAGAGATCAACACATCAATACATTATGGATGAGATGGGGTGATGAATTCTGAAACATAGGAATTTGGGGAAGGATATTCATACAAAAAATTAGATTTAACATCCACATTTGGTCCAGTAGACATAAAAATAAACACATCCAGCTATTTTAGAATATTTGATGTAACAAGTAATAGAGAAAGGGTAGGCAACATGACATATAATGTTGGGCTCGCTCTGTCTTTGAGCAGGAGTAATATATTACGCGATGAGCACAGTTTGGAGATAGGAAAGAGACCAAGACACGCATACATTACGAATGAGATGGGGTGATGAATTATGAAACATAGAACTTAGGCAAAGGGTGAGGATATGAGATATTGATGAAGTATGAGGTTTGGGGCAACTAGCAGACAAGATATTTCTTTTCTTTTTTCGGTAAAGGAAATTAGCACATTATTTTATCATTTTATAGATCATTTCTAATGGGTTATCTTTTCCTTTCTCTGAGACATGAAAATTTTGTTTTTGTTCCACTTTCTTTGTCTACCTCTTTGAGTGTAAGTTTGGGAATATGTACAGTAAGGATCAGTTGTTTTCATATGTTATGGGTGAGATGGGTAAGTAAAAAACATGAAAAATTTGAGAGATTGAGCTTACAGGGATTTTGTGATATATTGTGATATATTAGGCGCCGTGGTGTAGTGGTCACGACTCTCGCCTTTCAACCAGAGGGTCGTATGTCCGAGTCCCACCCATGGCGTTAATTTCCTTTCGGCAAGAAATTCATCCACATAGTGCTGCACTCAACCCAGGTGAATGGGTACCTGGTAGGAATATTTAATCCTTGAAACGCCAAGTGCGCAAATGAAGTGGCTGCCGGGCTAAAGCCAGGGTAATAATGCTGCAATTGTAGAGCGCTTAGAGAGCTGATAAGCGCTATATAACAGCCGTTCATTATTGTTATTATTAACAGAGGGAGAAGAGGGGGATTGAGGAGCATGAAATATGGGAGATATATTAGGTAAATAATAACAGAGGGAGAAGGAAGAGGGGCAGGGGAGAGAGAAGGAGAAGGGAGAGGGAAGGAAAGATTGAGGAGCATGAAATGTGTCGGGTACGTAAAAAGAAACTAGAAATCAGATTTTTATATGGGAGAAAATACATATAGGTAAAAAATAGGAGGGGATTGAATCCTGTATTTGCAAGGAGGGTCCTGTATAAGAAGGAGAGATAGCCAAAGACACAATAGGAATTGAATAGCAATTACAACAGAACAAGGAAGGAAAGATTGAGGAGCATGAAACGCGTCGGGTACATATTAAAAAGAAACTAGAAATCAGATTTTTATATGGGAGATATATTAGGTAAATAATAACAGAGGGAGAAGGAAGAGGGGCAGGGGAGAGAGAAGGAGAAGGGAGAGGGAAGGAGGAGGGGATTAAGAAGGAGAGATAGCCAAAGACACAATTACAACAGAACATGGAAGGAAAGATTGAGGAGCATGAAATGTGTCGGGTACGTAAAAAGAAATTAGAAATCAGATTTTTATATGGGAGAAAATACAAGAGAACAAGGAAGGAAAGATTGAGGAACATGAAATGTGTCGGGTACGTAAAAAGAAACTAGAAATCAGATTTTTATATGGGAGAAAATACATATAGGTAAAAAATAGGAGGGGATTGAATCCTGTATTTGCAAGGAGGGTCTATAGTATATTTTTTTCAAAGGGGGCAGTATGTAGAAATTCTACAAAGATTTTTTGATAAAGAGGAACATACTGTAGGTAAACAAAAGAAGAGTGATATGAATTTAAATAATGAGAACTGCTGAAACTTCTTATCCAATAATGGAGAGCTGTGGAGTAAAATGAAATAAAAAAAGAGCTTGGACTTTCGATCCTAGCAGAATCTTAATCATAAGCAAAATGACAAGGAAATGAAGTGAACACACATATGAATTTAGCAGGGAAAACAAATAACATGACTGCATCATGAACAAAAACATTCCAGGTGCCTGTATATATTTCAAAAGGATGGGGTCTGGAATGCTATAATTACAGTCACATCATTTTGAAAGATGATAATGCATCCATTAGAAGAACTACAGGAAGCAGTGCCTTTTCCACGACATCATAGTCGTTGATGTGCACCATCAATGATTAATGGCATGTCTGTAAAACCAGATGCTCGGAAAGATATTAAATCCCTCGCTCCCTCGTTCGCTCGTTGTACTGCCACTTTTGAGTTCTTCTAGAATCCTGCCTGGAGATGGAGATTTATGAAGAAGAAAAGTGGAGGGGTGGGGCTGAATCTAAATGAGGGAAGAGATAATAAGTGAGAGGGGATGGAGGGATGAAGGGAGAGGAAGAGAGAAAGAATAAATTCATTAATTCTTTCATGAAGTATAATTTATAAAAAATACTTCATTATGCTCAAAAAGACCAAATTGCCAAAGTTTACAAAAAATTAATAGAAAAACACAGAGCGACAATAGCAAAACAAATTATACAAATAATCTAAACTTAACCTAAGGCTCAACTACATGTGACAGAGAAACAAATTTCATGAAGCAGGTTTATAAAGGGATAACATTGTTGAGGATATCAGTCTTTTGAAAATATTTTGAAAATGATCACAGTAATAAATGAAAGAAAAGAAATAGGAGGAGATGCAAAGGAATATCACAGGGCTGAGGGGAGAGAAAGGAAGTAGCTTGTGTGGGAGGGGAGGAGGGAGGAAAGAAAAGTTAAGGAGATGGAGGGAGAGAAAGAGAAATAGCGTCAAGGAGGGGCTCTAGGGCTGAAGGAGGGGAGGGAGGAATAATAGAGTTATAAAAAAAAATAAAAGTAAAGACTCTGCATTATTTTCCCCCATGTGACCAATATTTACCAATGTTCAGTAAATATATAAAGATGTATTTTCATGATTGTGTTTTGTTTGCTTGTTTCTAGTGTCGAAAACCAACCTGTCTGTTCATGAGGATAAGAACCGGGTTCCTTTCGTGAAGGGTGCATCAGAGAGATTTGTCTCCAGCCCTGAGGAGGTGATGGACGTTATCGAAGAAGGAAAATCAAACAGACATATTGCAGTAACAAGTAAGTAATAATACTAAGAGCATGTGATGCTTTGTGACATTCCCCCCCCCCCATTGCTCTTTGAGCTACTATATGATAGATAATGTGCCTCAAATCTATTGTGGGAGGGGGAGAGAAAATGAGGGGTGGGGGAGTCTGGAAGAGGTGATGGATGTTATCGAAGAAGGAAATTGAAACAGACATATTGCAGTAACAAGTAAGTAATAATACTAAGAGCATGTGATGCTTTGTGAAAGTGCCTCACATTGCTCTTAGAGGCAATATATTATAGATAATGTGCCTCATACCTATTGAGAAGGGAGGGAGGTAGGTAGTAGGGAGGGGGAGAGAAAAAGAGGATGTCATCGAAGAAGGAAAATCAAACAGACATATTGCAGTAACAAGTAAATATTTATATTACACTCCCATGACGCAAAAAGGAGCCTTCAATGTTTTGTGATAGTACAGTCTCCCTATATATTGAATCTTTGTCATCTGAATGAAACCGCATCTTTGGTCTCTTACATCTGTTCCAGTTTAATAATCTTCAGACTGTGATGATCGTAGTCATTGTACGACACACTCATTCTAATCTGGCATTTATTTGACAAACCTTCCGACAGATATATTCCTACATTTTCCTACTGCATAGAAATAATCACGTAAAACCATTCTTATTGAATTAATATTCAAGCTTTAGTTAGTGGACTTGTCACCATGACAGCTACCATAGTCCTAGCATATTTTTGCTTGAAGTGAAGCAAGAAAACATGGAAACAAAGAAGAAACTTGCTGTTATTTTTTGTTCGTTCCTACTTTTGAGCAATGGTATAGTAAGAAAACCGAGTTGAAACAAAAGCATTTACAGCATTTTATATTATTTTCTTTTCCGGTCATGAGTGAGCACAGATCCCGTATTCACATCATCTTCTTGATCCAAGTGAAGCAAGAGAATATGGAGACAAAGAAGAAACTTGCTGGTATTTTTGTTCATTCCGACTCTGATCGATTGTACAGAACATAATTTAGCGAGTTGATTCAATAGTATCAATAATTTTATTGTCGCCATGACAGCTAGCATAGTCCTAGCATCTTTTTGCACCAAGTGAAGCAAGAAAACATGGAAACAAAGAAGAAACTTGCTGATATTTTTGTTCATTTCTACTTTTGAGCAATGTAAGAAGACAGAGTTGATACAATAGCATTTACAGCATTTTATATTATTTTCTTTTTCAGACACGAATGAACACAGCTCTTGTAATCACAGTATCTTCTTGATCGAAGTGAAGCAAGAGAACATTTAGGCAAAGAAATTATTGAGATCACCCAAGTCTTGTTGTTGAAACGTATTTTATGAGAGCAAATTGTGACCAATTTTATAATGAGATACTTTGATATGAAATAATACGCATGATTTGATGCCTTTTCTTTTCCAGACATGAATGAACACAGCTCCCGTAGTCATAACATCTTCTTCGTCCAAGCTAAGCAAGAGAATCTCTAACAAAGAAGAAACTTGCTGATGTTTTTTTATCAGAGATTTTAGTTCATTTCAACTTTTCACCATTGTACATGTACAGTAAGATACATGTACTTTGGCGAGTTGACACGAGCATTTACATCAATTTATATTCTTTTATTTTCCAGACATGAATGAACACAGCTCCCGTAGTCATAGCATCTTCTTGATCCAAGTGAAGCAAGAGAATATGGAGACAAAGAAGAAACTCAGCGGCAAGCTCTATCTTGTAGATTTAGCTGGTAGTGAAAAGGTAAGAAACTTTTAGGGTGATCTCAAGAAGAGTGAGTAGAAAATTTAAAGTACTACACACGTTTTCAAGACTGACTCAGTCATAATATATCCATCTAAAGATGTGATTTATTCATCTAAAGAGGTCATCATAAAGTTCTCAGTACAATTTCTAAAGATCACAGTTTCTATACTTTGGTGGGCTATTCTGTAGAAAACATTGGTGGTATTTTGTAAAGAAAACATTAGTGGTTAGTTTCCATATTTTTGTTTTGATTATAGCCACTTCTTTTGGTGCATGATAGGTTTTTCTTCATTTGATTTTAAATTCCTCTCTATCTGACCCAGTTTTTCAACCAATTTTCAATAGGGATTGTAGCAGGAAAAAAAAGGGGCAAAGGACGATTAATAGCGCTCTAAACCTTAGAAATAGCTCCAATAAATAATCGAAACAAGGGAAAAAATAAACATGTGCATTTAAAAATCAGCCCACCAGTAATTCATGGGCAATTTATTGTTCTTATTGTCTATAATAATTATCGCCTTTAGCGACCAAATAGGCCCCAAGCTCTAAAACAGCCCCTGCAAAAGTATGGGGGCTATTTTTCAGGAGGAAATGTTAAAGAAGCCTGAGTAGATAAAAATGTATTTTTTACCCTGCCTCATAGAAACAATTGAAACATTTTCTTCAGAGAAGATTTATATTTATTTTGATCTTTGCATTTGTATTTACAGGTTAGCAAGACTGGAGCAGAAGGAACTGTTTTAGATGAAGCCAAGAATATCAACAAATCTTTGTCTGCGCTAGGAAATGTTATATCAGCATTGGCTGAGGGAAAGGTGAGAAAATGAAAGTTTCTGTTATTTTCCTCTCATGCAAAGCGCCTTGAGCACTCCGCAGAGTAGATAAGTGCGCTATATGAATTGCATCTATTATTATCATTATTATTTTTACGATTAGCTGTTCAATAAAATTCCTTAAACTATGTAACATATCATTGGCCTGTAACATAAAAGATGCAATTAATCTGACAATGAATATTAATCATAAGTCTATTGGAAAATGTCTACCAAAGATATATGATTTATTGCAAAAGTAATCATACAGGCCTCATATATTTGTTACCTTCATGATAAATTGAAATAGAATTTTATTGCAGTTGTCAAGAGATGCGCAGCTTGTAGTGCAACAGACACGGTAATTTTTATTGAATGGTCCACATTTATACATGCATATTTGTCTTTGCATATAAAATGTAATACAGTCAAACCTGTAATAGGGGCCACCTGTCTATAGTGGCCACCTAAGTTGGTTCCCATCAGATGAAAATGTGTTATAGAACCTGTCTATAGGGGCCACCTGTATACAGTAGCTCATTTATCTGTTTCCCTTGGATGGCCATGATAGACATGTTTGACTGTATACGTTTCCTATTTGTAAATAATTTTCTTGTAACGTGTCTCATTTGAAATAATCCCTTTGAAAAAATTATTATTTAATCTCCTCCTTTCAGAGTTCTTGCACACTGTATTATGCAGATTTGGAGATCCATATCATGCAGTTAATAATGTATGTATATTTTTGTTGTCTTTTCTTTTGATATTGTATATTTATTTTGTTCCTTTTCAGAAATCTCACATCCCGTACCGTGACTCTAAGATGACCCGTATCCTGCAGGAGTCCCTTGGAGGTAATGCTAGGACCACCATCGTCATCTGCTGTTCACCATCATCCTTTAACGAGTCTGAATCCAAGTCTACTCTTATGTTTGGGCAGAGGTAAGTCATAGTGTGAATTTTTTGTTGTTCAGAAATCTCACATCTCGTATCGTGACTCTAAGATGACCCGAATCCTCCAGGTTGGTGTTTCACCAAATCATTCTTAAAGTTACGCATGACTTAAAGAAAGACTGGACTACGTTAACGAGTGCAACTCGCGTAACATCCTTGTTCAGATCAGCACAAGAAATGGTACGTGAAGTCGTTCTTTAAGTCTTTCGTAACTTGATGAAACACCACCCAGGAGTCCCTGGGAGGTAACGCTAGGACCACCATCGTCATCTGCTGTTCACCGTCATCCTTTAACGAGTCTGAATCCAAGTCTACTCTTATGTTTGGACAGAGGTGCGTCATATAGTGGGAACTATGGTTTGTGGTTTCTGAAATAAAAATGAGATATAAGTCATCATAATTAGATTTTTATCATAATATTTGGAAAATGACATCAGCATGCACTGTATACAGCATTATTTACATTTGGGGAATGTTTAATTGATATATACATGTATTTGAAGAAAACTAGAGCTTGCATATAACATTAAAAAAGATCTGCGGCTGCACCATGTGGTGAGTCATATAGTGGGAACTATGGTTTGTTGTTTCTGAAATAAAAACGAGATACAAGTCATCATAATTAGATTTTTATTGTAATATTTGGAAAATGACATCAGCATGCACTGTATACAGCATTATTTACATTTGGGGAATGTTTAATTGATATATATATGTATTTGAAGAAAACTAGAGCTTGCATATAACATTAAAAAAGATCTGCGGCTGCACCATGTGGTGAGTCATATAGTGGGAACTATGGTTTGTTGTTTCTGAAATAAAAACGAGATACAAGTCATCATAATTAGATTTTTATTGTAATATTTGGAAAATGACATCAGCATGCACTGTATACAGCATTATTTACATTTGGGGAATGTTTAATTGATATATATTTGAAGAAAACTAGAGCTTGCATATAACATTCAAAAAGATCTGCGGCTGCACCATGTGGTTTAGGGTATATTTATTCATTTTGAATTGTTACCTCCAAAACCTGAATTTATGTGTCACAGTTTTCGTGCCCAATACCCAGGTCACACACCTTAGTCAGAATATTGATGCTAAGATGTTGATCGCTTCTTTTCCCTTCTATCATATGCAGTTGTCTTTTTTTAATGATCACTGCATATATGTGCTAGTTGTCTTTACGACTACAAATCAGAATCAGAAATCGTTAGAGTGGTAGGTATATGCAATAACATGATTTGCTAGACATAAACATTAGTTTTTGAAGGTGTCAGAAAGTTAAACTCTTAACCTGTTACAAGTAATTAGCTGCTTTTACTGAGATCTTTCATCTGTAATTTTCTGTTTTGACTGTGATTTTGGAATGGAAAGTTGTATTTGCATGGTTATCCAATCAGAGCTAAGACGATCAAGAACACAGTGAGTGTGAACATTGAGCTGACGGCTGAGGAATGGAGGAACAGATATGAGAAAGAGAAGGAGAAGAATGCAAGGCTCAAGGCCCACGTTGTCATCTTGGAGAGCGAACTACAGAAGTGGAGAGCTGGTAAGTGTTTGAATGATTATGACGATGATGGTGGTGGTTGTGGTGGTGGTGATGACAATGATGATGGTTGTGCTGTTGGTATGATGATTATGATGGTTGTGGTGTTGGGATGATGATGATGATGGTTTTGGTGTTGGGATGATGATGATGATGGTTGTGGTGTTATGATGATGATGATGATGATGATGATGATGATGATGATGATGATGATGATGATGATGATGATGATGATGATCCAAGTGACAAGACAACATTTCAAGTGTCCAAAGAAGAGAAGAACTAATTTAGAGATTGAAATAACTGGGAAATAGAGAGATTGAAATACTACTTCAACAAAATGATTTTCCGTGATTTGTTTTAGGTGAGAGTGTACCAGTGAACGAACAGGGAACAAACAAGAATGATGAGATCTTGAAGGAAATGCTGGCCCCCAAGCAGACAACAATCCAAGTCTCAGAAGAAGAGAAAAACAAATGGGAAGAGGAGAGAGTCAAACTGTTTGAGCAGCTTGATGAGAAGGTATGTCTTTGTTTGTTCTTTGGTTTCTTCATCCTTTTCTCTTTTCCCCTCCTTTCCTCCTTTATTTTCTTCCCTTCCTCATCTCCTTCCTCATTGTTTTCTCCCTTTTTCTTCTTCCTCTTCTTATACTTCTCCCTCATGCTCTTCATTGTCTTTGTCTTCATTTTCATCATCTGTTTCTTCTTCTTTTTCTTCTTTGTTGCTCTCTTCATCCATTTACCGGTATTATCTCTTCATCCATTTATTATTTGTTCCTCTTTTGTCTTTTTTCCATCCTCAAATTCTCCTTCGTCTTTTCTTTCTCTTGTTCTTTTTATCTTTTTGTTCTTCATAATTTTCACTGTCTACCTGTTTGTTGCCTCTTTCTCTTTCCTCTTCTCTTTTCCCGTCTCCTTTTGATTCTTCACCTTATTCGGTTTTGTCAATTTTGTACATCTCCTTCCTCTATCTTCCCTTTTCTTTGTTTTCATTCACTTTTTCAATCTTCATGATATGTAGCCATTTCAAGAAAATGTGTCATTTATGTATTCTTTGTTTCAAAATTGTATGTGCTTTACATCCATTATTTTATGTCAATCAATTCGCCCATTATAGGACAGTGAGATTGACAACCAATCTCGACTGACTGAGAAGCTGAAACAGCAGATGCTGGAGCAAGAGGAGCTCCTCTCCTCCATGCAGAGAGACTACGAGCTCCTGCAGAGCCAGATGGGCCGCCTGGAGGCGGAGAACGCAGCGGCTAAGGAGGAGGCCAAGGAGGTCCTCCAGCCTGTCTTGTTTTCTTCCCATCTATTTCTGTTCCCAATATATCCGCTTTTCTCCTTCTTCTTCATCTCCATTTTACAAGAGCATCAAAGATTCTAGTAGATAAACCAGCCGAACATCCAAATTTTTTTTAGACTATTAGCTCCTGTAGAGCCAGATGGGTTGCCTGGAGGCGGAGAATCCTCTTTTCTTCCTACTCATCTCTTTTCCTAATTCATCCTCTTTCTCCCTCTTCATCTATTTCTTTTTAATAAGAATATCCAAGATTCTACAATTTAATCCAGCTTAACACTTCAAGGAATTTCTTTGTACATAAATATATGTTTCTTTGTTCAATTTTCTTATTCATTATTTCTTTTCTTTCCCATAAATCAAATTTGCCTATTATAGGACAGCGAGATCGACAACCAATCTCGACTGACTGAGAAGCTGAAACAGCAGATGCTGGAGCAAGAGGAGCTCCTCTCCTCCATGCAGAGAGACTATGAGCTCCTGCAGAGCCAGATGGGCCGCCTGGAGGCGGAGAACGCAGCAGCTAAGGAGGAGGCCAAGGAAGTTCTCCAGGCGTTGGAGGAGATGGCGGTTAACTACGATGAGAAGTCTAAGGAGGTGGATGATAAGAACAGGATGAATGAGACTCTCAGTGAAGAAGTTAACGAGAAAATGGTGAGAAAATCTTTTAAATTCAGGGAATTATTTTCCTGGCATCGCATCATAATTTCTTAGGCATTTTAGCAGGATTTTTATACAACAGATGTTTTGTTTAGCTACTTTTTCACTTAAAACTGTACAGTAAAGTGTTGGAAATGTTTCCTCAACATCTGTAATTGCTAATCAAGTATGAAAAGTAAAATTATTCCCTATAATTCAACTGTAATATATTATCCCATTGAGCAATTTAATAATGCAAAAATTATCAATTTGTCTCCAAGAATCAAAAATTTGTATCACATATTACTGAAGGGTGTGCAAATCTTTTTACCTCTGTCAAACACAAATTTTTGTTTGATTGTTGAACGAGCACAAATTTTATTACATAGAATAGAAATTTGTTTTATTTTTTCACACGTTTCTTCGGGAAAATTAGCAGTGGAGGCCAACCAAAAAATCTAAGGAATCTATGAGAATGATTTTCAGGTTAAGATTCAATTGCTCTTCTTTGAAATTGTTGTGATTTGTGCCATTTGAATAAAATTATGCAGAAAAAATCTTGATCAGGCTACATGTATTTATATGGAATTGAAGATTAAAATTTATGTATTAATAAAAACTTGTCAAATTGTTATTTTTTTGTCAGACTGCTCTGCACACGACCAGCACAGAACTTCAAAAGCTACAGGAGTTGGAACAGCACCAACGTCGCCGCATTACTGAAATGATGGCCAGTCTCCTCAAAGATCTTGGTGAGATCGGCACTGCTCTGGGAGGCAACGCTGCTGACATGAGGGTAAAGATCATTTAATTGATTAATAATGATTAATAGTGACTTACATGTATTGCCCAAGCATATAAGTATTCACCATAGATTATAAAAACTGCTCTTCCAGAACATGCTTCACATGGTATTTTTGTTATTACACTTCTTCATTCTAGCACATGAATAGACCAAGGGCCTCACTTTTAAATGTAAGGTAAAGAATTTGACTTCCAATGCTAATTGTCTTATTATTTCTCCTCTCTCCTTCCCCCTTTCTATCTGTTCATGACCCATATCTCTGTTTCTATGTCCCTGTGTCTGCCTCCCTCATCTCCTTTCCTTCCAATCCTCCCCTCCCATTTCTCTCTCTGTCTGCATCTGTTCTCCTCTGTGTATTCTCTTGCTCTTTCCCTCATGCCCTCCCTCCCTCCCTCCCTCCTTCCCCCTCTTTGTCTTGTTTTCTCTTCAACTCTCCTTTCGACCCTTGTATCGTTTCTGTTTCCCTGTGTCTGCCTCCCTCATCTCCTTTCCTTCTAATCCTCCCCTCCCATCTCTCTCTCTCTCTGTCTGCATCTGTCCACCTCTTTATTTTCTTCCTCCTCTCCTCTTCCTCTTTCTATCTGTTCATCTCTATGTTCGACCCATGTGTCTTTATCCCTATGTTTGACCCATGTCTCTCTATCCATATGTCTGCCTCCTCCTCTCCGATCATTCTGATCCTCCCCTTCCATCTCTCTCTCTCTGTCTGCATCTGTTCACCTCTCTGTATTGTCTTCCCCCTCTCTTTGCTATTTCCCTCCCTCCCTCTCTTCCTCCCTCCCTCTCTCCCTCCCTATCTTTCTTTGTCTGTCCCTCTTCTTCTCCTCAGCCCAACGTTGAAAACATCGAGAAGGTGGACGAGGAGTTCACCATGGCTCGTCTGTTTGTAAGCAAGATGAAGACCGAGGTGAAGACGATGTCCCAGCGATGCAGACATCTTGAACAGAGCAACATGGAACATGAGACCAAGATCCGCACTACAGAGGAAGAGCTTGGATCGTGCAGGATGACTATCCAACAGGTTTGTTATCTTATGTACACTGGAAAAATCAGTGTGCTAAACCCTATTTCGATCTAGGCTATTTTAGATTACGTTTTTACTGGGGTAAGTGGGGATGATGTCCCAATAAGACCGGCATCTCCGGCAGAGCAACATGGGACACGAGACCAAGAGCTTCGGATTGTGACTATCCAACAGGATGGTTAGTGTTACTTATTACAACTTCACACATGGAAATTGGAAATATTTGTGCCCTAAGAAGCTAACTTTCATTGTAGAAATTTTTGTCTTGTTCTAGATCATTTTGCCGTACTTGTGCAACTTTAGGTGGCCTTTTTGTTTAAAGAAAACAAATTAATTAAAAATATAATTGAAAGAAACCCATACAAAATATAAAATTCACCTTGAAGGAGAGCAATTTTGATACGCTCTGTCTGAAAGAATAATTATGTATTTCAAGTGAACTATTTGCCATCTTGTTGTTTGACGCATGAGATAAAAATGAAGTCGCTGTCCAAGGATATTAGAGAGAACAAGTAAGATCAATAAAGCATTTTGTAATAAAATTTCATCACTACATTTCCCATTTCTAATTGAAAGTGAATAATTTGTCATCTCTTTACGTGCAGCATGAGGCTAAGATGAAGTCCCTTTCTGAGAACATCCGAGAGACGGAAATCAAGAAGAGACATCTTGAAGACAACCTTGATATGCTGAATGAGGAGGTTGCTAAGCTCAGGGCAGCAGGTAAGATCCTAAAATGACCTGATGACCTTTGACCTCTGACCTCAACGGTAATCTTAGTGTAATTAATGAGGAGGTTGCTAAGCTCAGGGCAGCAGGTAAGATATTAAAATGACCTGATGACTTTTGATATCTGACCTCAAAGGTAACCTGTATATGCTGCAATCAGGAGGAAGCTAAGCTCATGGCAGCAGGCAAAATTTACAAATGACCTTTGACCTATGACCTCAAAATCAACCTTGTTGTGCTGAAGTTCAGGGCAGCAGGTAAAATGTTAAAATTGCTTAATAACCATCTACCCATGATCTCAAAGACAACCTTGATATACTGAATGAGGATGTTGCTAAGCCTAGATGTTCAAATGACCTTTGACCCATGACAGAGACCTGGCCACTTTTGACCGATCAAAAAATATGTAGATAACGCCTTGAGCACTCAGCAGAGTGGATACGTGCGCTATATGAATTGCATCTATTATTATAACACGAACATGCTGGATGAAGATGATCCTATAGCTGAGGATAGCATTTAATCTGTTTAATTGATCAAAATTAGTTAGACCATTTGACCCTTGACCTATGACCTCAATGACAACGCATTTGCTGAATATATTACCTCTGTTATTGAATACAGCTTGATTTCACTCAGGGAAGCAGGAGAGATGTTTGAATAAAATATGACCTGTGATATTGACCCTGTGACCTAAGTCAATCCTGATAAACTGAATATATAATGCAGTCACTCTCAAATATGGTAGAGGAAACAAACTTTCACAAAGGTGACACGCTATTTCTAATTCCTTTCCATATTATAACCTTAAAATATCTCTGACCTTTTTCTTTGCAGAGGAAATGCGTGCTGTTGATCAGGAAGACAAGAAACGTGAGCAGGAAGATAAGATTCAGTCAGCTACAGAGATGCAGGTTTGTGTTCAATTATAATTTTATTATAACTGTTTATATTGCAAATTAAACGATAGTCAACACTTGTTGTGATTGTTGCTATTTTAAACCCCCAACATGCCTCACCCAAAGTACAAATGGTTACACAATCACAATGTTCAAGAAGCACATGAAATTATGATTTTGATTGGCTCATACTATCAACTGCTTCTTGCGATGAATTGCAACTTTCTAACAACTCTCCCCCCCCCCACTTAGATAGTTTCAATGTTCAAAGAGCGAGAAAGATAAAACAATAGGTGGGTTTACTTCTATACACAAAGGCTGTTCGTGACATTTCCAAAGCTTGACAAGGCTTGCCAACAAGTCATACATGTATTTGGATACTGGATTCTATGCATTTTCAGTCAATTGTGACTGGTCTGGTAAAGGAATACCATTCAAGTATGTTCTTCAGCAAGTACAGTGGAAGCTGAGTATAACGAGGTGCTTGGGACCAACAAAAATACCTTGTTATAGCAGTAATCTCTTTTTAGCACAGTTAAAAAGCAGTAAGTTATTAAGAGCTTGGACCAGATTTTTTACCTCTATATCAGATATTTGGTTATATCAGATCTCTTTATACCGAGTTTCCAATGTAATGTGCATAAATTTGAAGCTATTAGTAAACCGGCCCATTTGTTAGTGTTATTATTGTTGTTTATTGTTTATTGTTGTTGTTTACAGGCCTCGATGATGGAGCAGATGGAGTCTCATCGTGAAGCTCACCAGAAGCAGCTCGCTAATCTCCGCACAGAGATCAACGACAAGGAACACCAGATGGAGGAACTCAAAGAGTAAGTTTATATGCCATTCTATGAGGAAAGCATCCATACTCCCATAGTCATAGGGGAAAGGAGAAAGGAGTTTAATCCGATGAGCTTGCATATGTTTAGTTTATTTATTTTACATGTTCTCAATGGGCTGCAGGTGCGAAGTCTTAATTGCACAGATTTTTTAATAAAGCACTCTCACTCAAGAAAATTGCATCTACTAGGATGCTTGCTAGAATATTCATCTTTGGATACAAAGAGATTTTGTCATGTATTGGTTTCGATGACAATTCTAATCTATTTGTGATACATATGTTTGAATGATAACACATAAAGATTGTACCCTCTGCTAAAACACCTGCTCTTAAGATGTGGTTATGAATATAATCTATGATATCCATTTCTTTTGGATGATGAAACCGGTTATTAATTAATCAAAGGTCATTGAAGGCCAGGACTTTGATGCCCGCCTTACTGGTGTTATTGTCCTCCCAATTTGTCTTGGAGATTTATTGTGCCCTTTTTCCTTTTTCCCATTTGTACTATGATATAAAAAGGATCCATTTTTAAAAGTGGCATTGCCCTCGTATGATCAAAATTGAGAGTCTGTTCCTATAAATCCCAAATTTCATCTTTGTATGGCGTGAATATTCAATATTCAATGATAAACGCAATTTCTCTTTTTGTCTTTAACAGCATCAACCAGAGAATGACTCTCCAGCATGAGAAGCTACAGCTTGACTATGAGAAGCTCAAGATTGAAGAGGCTGAGAAGGCTGCTAAGTTGAGAGAACTCAGGTGAGTAAAGCCCCTTTCTTAACCATTTGGATCCTGAATTATTTCAGAATATTGGCCACTTTCAATTCACTTTTCCTAGCATATTATCTGATGATTTATGTTTTGTCATTCAATTGATTATGAATTTAATATGCAATAGACAAAGCATTATTATGAAGGAAAAAAAGGGAAAAAAAAAAAAAAAAGAAAATTGATTATGAATTTAATATGCAATAGACAAAGCATTATTATGAAGGAAAAAAAGGGAAAAAAAAAACAAACACATGGTTAAAGAGCGCTTTGTCTTAGTTTGTAATTCTCAAAATTAATGTGGTAGCATGTCATTGAATCCTCACAATCTTTGCTTAATTAATTCAAGTTAATTTTCTTTTGTTTGCACCTCATATTTTGAGGTTGATTGACAAAATTATATTATTTCATCTTTCTACAGCCAACAGTTTGACAGGCGTGAGCAAGCCAAGCAGGATCTCAAGGGTCTCGAAGAGACAGTAGTAAGTTGACTTTCTATCAAATTTTTTAGAAATGATAATACTAACTATCTGTAGATTTATATTGCGCAATCTCTATATGGATATACTCAACTCCGTACATGTATTACAATTACAATATTATTACCATAGCATAGCTGCCAAGTGGGCCCTTTTGCATTAACCTCTGTCAAGCAAGCAATAGACATTGAATTGTGGATGTGGATGTGGATGTGGATAATAATAATAATGAACAGCTTTTATATAGGGCTTATCAACTCTAAGAATTCTCTAAGCGCTCTACAATTGCAGCATTATTACCCTGGCTTTAGCCCAGCAGCCACTTCATTAGCGCACTTGGCGTTTCAAGTAATAAATATTCCTACCAGTTACCCATTCACCTCCACTGGGTTGAGTGCAGCACACTATGGGTAAATTTCTTGCTGAAGGAAATTAACGCCCTGGGAGAGATTCGAACCACCGACCCTCTAGTTAAGAGGCGAGAGTCCGATATCAGTCGCTATCTGTAATATTTCATAAGTTTGAGATACCAGTATATTCAACACCTCCCTCATCAGACTGCTGTCATTGTCTGTTGCCATTAACTATTAATGTCTCTGTTGTATGAATGTAATGTCGATATTTTTGTAAGGTGTTTGTGTCACTTGTCTAGATTAGTAATGTATTTTTTTTCTCTCTCTCTCTCTTTCTCTCTTTTAGGCCAAGGAACTTCAGACGCTACACAACCTTCGCAAGTTGTTTGTGCAGGATCTGCAGAATAGGGTGAAGAAGGTGGGTAAATGTACTTCAATCATCAATCATTGTAAAATTATATATCTGCTGTCCCATCCTTTGGAAGAATATGTCTAGATCAGCACCTGAGATTGATTAAATATATGGATTTTTTAATTGTAGATCATACCAGACAATCAATGAAAAAAACTAGAGTTTGCATTGTGTAACGCCAATCAGTTTTAAATGTCTTGCAACACTAATAAGATGGGAGGATGTTCAGCTTGTCTTATTATAAATTCATTGTCGTTTTGCTCTATCAACAGGAACATTCAAATATTTTTTTATATTTAATTTGTGATAGGCAGAAGATTTTACTTAGATTTAAGGGAGAAGGTCCCTCAAAGATTTCTGCAAAGCAATCATTTCAACATGCACTGTCAGTCAGTGTTAATTCATATTTGTAAAAGATCAGAATTATTTCAACCATTTAAATATATATTCTGGTATTTGTTAAAAAAATAAAATAAATGTTCACAGAATCGCACAAAATGTGAGAAGAATGTTCAGAACCATGAATAAATAATATGTGTTTTGCAAGAAAATGTATAATGGCAGAGAAATGTGCAAATAAAGGGTCAAAATTGGGCCATGTTGGGCCGACAGATTTTATACCAGTCCCACGCGCTGCTTCCTGTGTTTGCTGCAGTGGACAGAGCACGTGGAGAATGACATAATTTCGCTTTTAACCGGTTTGAGGTTATCATATTAGTTTTCCCTTGTCTACACAAGTCACGTTGTGCTTTGTTTGTAACATAAGATTATTTTAATCATTCATTTTTCCAAATTGAAGTTCTTTGCAAGTACTCGATATTCGCTTTAACAATTGTTTGTGACCATTCTCTCAAAGATCCAATGTTGATTTGTTGAAGGATAAAGGTAGAATATCAGACAGTCCATGAGTGATCTGTCTATAGTTTCTTTTCGCCCTTCAGTTACATCTAACTAAAATCTTTGTATCTTTCACATTGCCCTATCCAGGCTCTAGAGGGCGGCGATCGCGACGACGACGCCGGCGGAAGCCAGGCCCAGAAGCAGAAGATCTCTTTCCTGGAGAACAACCTGGAACAACTCACCAAGGTCCACAAGCAGCTGGTGCGCGACAACGCTGACCTGCGATGCGAGCTCCCCAAGCTTGAGAAGCGTCTCCGAGCCACGTCAGAGCGCGTCAAGGCCCTGGAGATGTCTCTCAAGGAGACTAAAGAGGGCGCTATGCGTGATCGCAAGAGGTATGTGAGGTCTTGTTTTCATTTATGTTTGATGTTATAATCTATTCTCCTCTCTTCTTTTTTTATTTTTTTATCTTTGATCATGTGAACATTTCATGGCAAAAATTTTTCAAATTGGTTTTCATTTAAGAAAGCATTTGAAATGTTTTAGTTAGGAATACTGTATAAGCTCTGAGCCAGGGCTTGATCTTTGATATTCCTTCAGGGAGCCAGCCATGCCCATTAACTTTTTTTGAGCCTGTATGAGTCTTGAGAAGCCCAGTTTCACAATGTAGTTTCATTCATTCATTCATTCATTCAATATGTTTATTACAGATACTTTCATCATGGCTAGGAAAGACCGAATTAGCAAAGTTTACAAGTATAAAAACACTCAAGACCAATGAAAATCATTGATCGCAGAAGCTAAAATAGATTGCCCGGTTCCCCAGCCCATGCAGTTTTGTGGAGCCATTTGCTACTAGGCTTCCTCTAAAGTTTAGCCCTGCTCTCACAGATTGCTACTTCTAACCCAATGTTGTGCATTGAAATAATTTTTCACACAAGAAAATTTCACAACAACCACCAAGAAGTTGGCAAAATTGTTTCATTTAGGGTCAATCAGGATTAAATTATTATATTTCAAATTAGAACTGTGTACTCTGAAATGTTTGCGGTGGTATTATTTTCGCAAATTTCGCAGTCTTTGCCTCGTAAAAATTTCCATTCTGTTTGATGCACATCCATATGTGTATAAAAACTATCAACAATATTAAAATAATAAGACTTTAAAAAAATATTATAGCAGACAAAAAGTACTATAAAAATTATCTTGTTTTTGTACAGGTACCAGCAAGAAGTTGACAGGATCAGGGAAGCTGTCAGACAGAGGAACTTTGCTAAGAGAGGTAGCAGTGCTCAGATCGGTAAGTTAAATTGCAGAAAAGTCACAGATTTGACTGAGTTTTTATTTAACCAGGGTGCCCATTTTGCTTCAGTCTTTGATAGTACAGCATATTAGATTATGCTCCATGATATATATCTGTATAAGAAATGACTAAAAAGAGAGCATAAGTAATTTGGTGATCCAATACATGACATGCTTTCTTTTAGTAACATATAGCAATTTATGATACTTTTTTTCATATGAAATGTGTGATTAATTATCTTTATTATCTTATTCAAGCATTAGGGAGCAAGCAGGGGGAGGGGGGCGAGACATCTCCTTTTGGAGGATACTCCAGTATCCGGGGCAGAGGAGGAGGAGGAGGAGAGAGCCAACCCCTCTCTTCTCCTTGCAACTAAGCACTATTTGAATGATTAACAATCTGTCACTATTTTCATCCCAACAGCCAAGGCAATCCGAGCTGGTCATCCACCAATGTCTCCCGGTGGATCGGTAGGCATCAGGGGAGGCGGAGGATACTCTGGTATCAGGGGCGGAGGCGGAGGAGGAGGATCACCCGTTATCAGACCTCCATCCCAAGGCAGCCCTGAACCCATCTCACAGAACAACAGCTCAGAGAAGTAAGTTCCGAATAGAAAAGATGTATTTATTGTGAAATGTTAATATTGTTTTAATGGTTTGTTGTTTACAGTTGCACAATTAAGCGTTCTGGAGGGTGCTGCATAGGCTTCTAGAAGTGACAGCCATTCATTTTCCAACAGTTAAGAGATAGTGCTCTTCATTCAATCCAAGTCAAGGTTTCATTGGAGTAGTCTGCACTTTCATATTGTCGCTGGCGACAAGATCCATGAAATCCCCTCCTTGGTTCAAATATTATTTCGAACAATGTGATAGTCTTGCACTTCCTTTATATGATGTAAAGATAAGAATTCAGTACTTGTTACACCCAAAATCTGATAATTTTTTTCAGATGGATAAAATTTCTTTTGAAATTGTGACGTATAACATTTAGGTAGTGATACAAATCTGTCACATTTTCAATTGTAAACGTGAATTCTTTGTGTTACATGTTATATATTGTATCATGTAATGTTATTTCTGTATACCTGCCTCACGTTAATTGAGTTGAATGTGTGTCACTTCCCTTAACGGAGGACCTGGGTTTCATATTTATATGACTTCTTTTTATATTTGAAATAAAGATGATTTATACATCTATTTTGTTTTCCTCCATTATAGACTGAACCCTAATGATGCAGAGAACATGGAAAAGAAAGCCAACAAACGCTTGCCCAAACTACCACCTGGTGGTAAGTATTTATAAAACTGAGTTTATACAATTTAGGTATTTTATACCTTCGCCACCATTAGTTGGTGCTCGAGGCATTATGTATTTTTAAGTGTTCACAATAACTTTCCAAAGCTAGTGCAACCTTTATGCAAGGGTAGTCAGTAATTTATTTGTTGTTTAAAGTTCTCCAGCAATTTAAGACGTGTGTTTGTTTCTCTCTTTTTTTTTGAAAATGTATTAAATTCAAACCTGTCATCCCCTCATCCCCACAATTGTTGTCCTTGTAGCACACTTCCAATTGTAGATTTTTTTTAAATTTCTAATAGTATATAACATTTCCATTGAAAGAATGCAAAAGAATCAATACATATTTCAAATTCGGGTTCATGCCAATTCAGTGTGAGTAAGGCCGTGCAAACATTAACACATAAAAATAGAGTCGTTCATATATTTTTCAAAAAGATGTTATCCAGCGTAATGCTTATTGTTTATGAAACCTATCACAGACACAATTTTGATTATAAGATTTTTAGACCCTTTTATTAAGTTCGTAGACAACAAGAAAGTTGTTTTAGTTTTGACATGTATCAATTAATTGATGAAGTCAATGTCAGTTTTCATAATGATTCATTCTGTTTTTCTCTGCAGGAAACAAGTTAACAGAATCAGATATTGCAGCCATGAAGGCACGAAGCAAGGCAAGAAATAACACCCCGGGCAAAGCCCCATTAACAAGTAAGTTTATCAAAACTATTTAGAATTTTAAAATTTTCCTGAGATGTGTGTTTTAAGGCCAAATGTGCAGGTGATTTAAAAAATCAGGTTGATAAGGCTGGGTCTGGACAAGAAAATTAAGCTTTCATTCAAAAAGCAGAAAAATCTGACAAACTGATAAAAAGAAAGTTTGAAGCAATCAAGCAATAAGTTATAAAGTTACCAGTATTTCGACGATACCACTTCATGGTGGTTCTGAGTGAAGGAAAATGAATGTTGCATGATTGATACCCAACCCTTAGAGATTGCTGTGACAGCGATACTCAGAGCTCCTGATACCCTATCTATTTATCCCATAAATTCCTTGATTTCTAATGATTTTTTCCAGTCCATTAGTTTCTAACAGTCTTGTGGTTATACTTGATTATAATTTGTTATACCTGTAATTCGCTTTTTGTGAAGTGAGTGAAATTAATAAAAATTAATAAAAATGTTAATTATCTGTATTTCTTTTCTCATCTATCTCCCTTTTTTATATTTACAGCAAGCGGAGAACAAGGGAGTTAATGTGTGACGCCCTTTTCGCAACTGAATCTTAAGATGTAGATTAAGGTTAAACTAATGCTCAAATGTTCAACAGAGGATAAGTACATTGTATGTCGGGTTTCAACACACGGTACCTGTTCACACCTGTATCTTAAAATGTAGAAAGATAGGGATTAGATGCTTTCCAGCCTTTCACACCAGGATAAGCTCTGTATTTAGAGTGTTGATACATGAGAATGTTTACCCCATTCACATCTGAATCTTAATACGTAGATAAAATGATTCAATTAATGTTTGATGTTCAGTCATTGAGTTGATATAGAAAACAACACTGTGTGTGTAAAATATCAACACATGGCACCCATTCACACCTGAATCTTAAGATGTATATTAAGACTTCACACTGATGTACGATGTAAGATTAATAAGTCAACAGAGGATAAATACACTGTGTATGTAAAGTGTCAACACTTGGCACCCGTTCACACGTGAATGTTAAACCATTGAGTGAACAGAATAAACACACTGTGCATGTAGAGTGTCTACACTTGGTACCCATTCACACGTGAATGTTAAACCATTGAGTGAACAGAATAAACACACTGCATGTAGAGTGTCTACACTTGGCACCCGTTCACACGTGAATGTTAAACCATTGAGTGAACAGAATAAACACACTGTGCATGTAGAGTGTCTACACTTGGTACCCATTCACACGTGAATGTTAAACCATTGAGTGAACAGAATAAACACACTGCATGTAGAGTGTCTACACTTGGTACCCATTCACACGTGAATGTTAAACCATTGAGTGAACAGAATAAACACACTGTGCATGTAGAGTGTCTACACTTGGTACCCATTCACACATGAATCATCAGATGTAGAGTAATAGGTCAACATCAATGTGCATGTAGAGTGTTTTAAGAAAAAACATGAAACCCAATCACACTGTGGTCGTAAGGTGAACATTGAATTAGTATTTGATTTTCAAGTATTGATTTAGAGATCAATAAGGATAAACCACCCTTTGTAGAATGAAAATAGAAACCAAGCACAAACCCCTTTCTTATCTGAATCTAATTCTCACTAAATTTTTTTTTGCCAGATGAGCCAGTATAAACTCGGTTGATTAAATGTAGCTTTTATTTTGATACATTTCAATATCATTTCATTACAAGAATGTCTAATTCTATGAGACTAATAATAAATCGGTAGAAGTAAATTATTATTTTTTGTTCAGAATGAGAATGGTTTAGGTAGAATACCAACTGTAGCTGTGAAGCATCTTCAGACAATATAATTGTTGATTTGCTAATTTATTAGTTGTAGTGAGTATTATGTATTTGTAGTGCAATAAAGTTGTTTGAAAACTATTGCTTTATGTATTACGCCATGTTTGTTCATACAATGTACATGAAGTGATTGTGATAAAACATACTCATATGATTTAAGCATATTGTACATTGTAAACTGAAGTTATTTCTTAAAATCTTTCCTGTAAAGCCCCGATCACGTATGGCTCCTGGAAGCAACACAATTCAACACGACTCGAATGCAGCTAACTGTGAACTGAACAAGGAGTCGTGTTGAATCGTGTTGCTTACGGGCTTCTATTTGACCGGGGCCTAAGATCAAAATTTCATGGAATAAATTTGTAGAGTTACGTGTAGCATACTACTGGTAATACTTGACATGTTGTCAAATCTCCTGGTTCTAAGCAATTTCTCAAACTCAGTAGCACAGTGCACAACTTTGTGTTGATTTGCTTGAGCAATTGTTTAGAACAGCATTGCATGACGACAGGCAATTACAACTTCTGAAATCTAAACAGACACCATAATAGGATAGAGTAGCATAAACTTGTTATTAGATTTTTTGTTAAATTCAAGTTTGCTTGCCTGTACATATACCCCTTCGACGGACCCTAGGTTTTTAGTTTGAACCAAGTTTTGACCAAAAATTATTTTCTGTTATGATCTTTTTTATGGTAGGTAATTCACTTAATCTAATTCTAAATCTAATCAATGTTCTTTCTTCAAAATTAGCAATACTATTTGCTATTCCACTGCAGTTTCCCAAGAGAGAATATGTTAATAACTTGGTGAATGTATATGTCTTTGAAACACTGATTTTGAATTTTAAAATTACCTTTCTCAGGAGAGGACAGTAGAGAATATCAGGTTATATTTTCTCTTTTTTTCCAAGCATACATTGCTTACCAAACATATATAGATGCTGTGAAAAGATTTTGTGGCACATAAGACAAAAGTTTTATTAAAGTGTCCATATGAAATGGAATTGAATTAAATTATCCTGGAAATCATCTTCAAATTGGAGCAAATCAGTGATATACTTATCAGCCAGTTTTGATTTTTCCCTTCCAGTGCTCCAGTGAATCACCCCAGGGTGTGTCGTACCAGAGCCTGGAATGGGAGTCTAAACCACCTGATGATACATGTATGTTAATTTAGCTAGACCCTTTTTTTGTAAAATGTCTTTCTTTTTTGCCTTCCTTTTATAGAGATTCATGTAAAAAAAAAAAACATTCCACACCCATTACTTTTTCAGTCTGAAGAATCTAAGAGTCTAAAGAATAATGGAAATATACTTTTTATTTTCAAAGGTGTTCAGGAAATTAAAGTCTCTATTTCGTTCCTCTTTAGTTATTTACGAGGATTAGTTAATGTCCACAAACACAATGAAAATAAGATAATTTTTCTTTGTTAATTAATTATTCTTTCCTTATTTATTTTAGTTGTATGACACTTTATGAATATGTGTTTCATGAAGTTTGATCATTCAGGTAGCTTGTACAGTCTTTTAGGCGTAAGAAATTATTTGAACTGTCAGTCATAAACAGAAGATGACAGTTGAAAAGTAAATTACTTGTTATCGACTCATGTTTGCACTCAGTTTAGTAGATTAAAATTATATCATATCTCCAAATGTTTACACTATATTTGTTGTGCAGAGAGTTATGATAAGGTGTATTTATCGATGTGTATCATTCTCTATATGAAGGTTAAAGTAGTCAAGGTCATTCAATGACCTTTGACCTTTGAACTCTGGGAGGTGGCCAGTTATTTGTACTGTAGTCATAGTTAAGTGTGTGTTGTTTGTATATATTCACTCAGAAACTCTCTGAGCAGCTCACAAGTTATATTACGGTTTGTGAATACTAACGCTAGCTGTAGTATACCTGTTTCTGTACAGATTAAGATATGTTGTCATACATTGTATAAATTTTAGTAGTGACTTTACGGCCAAATCATGTTGTCTGTCACCGCTGTTCTTTCGCACTACTATGTGTGCATATATTTTGTGTACAAGTCAATAGCAATGGCGATCTGTCACCAGCAATGACAAAACATCAGCAGTGGATTGACAGCTAACAGACGACACGATAATGCCGATTTAATTAGATTTCTCCAGCAGATTGAATTAATTGTTTCGAGCCAGCTACTCAGCCCACAGGTCGCTATGATACCAACATGTCGCTACTAAACAGGAATTCTTTCCTCCTTTTTATCTTTCATAACAGAAGTGTTAGAAGGGGTATTTTGTGTAGTATTTTAATCATAAGATTCTTGAATGCCTTTATTGTCTAGATTTATCAAATTTATGGAGATCAGCAGCTAATGATATTTGTTTTGATGAATGATTTATCATAGAACAGAAATTAATCATTGTTTTCCAATTTTTGTCTTTTTTTTCCTGATAAAGGGACCATTTCTCCGTAATATATTTTTAGATACTTGTTTAGCTCTAAGCGAGAGTTTAATAGAGTGATGTCTTAGTCATGATCATGCGCAGTGCAATTAAAGATTCTTGGCTACTTGTTATCACTATAAAAGCTCAGATAAATTGATATGGACTAGTGATCCCATCTTGACCCCATTGTCCTGAGTTTTATAGTGACAACAAATAACAGATTACCAAGGAATTTTTACTTGCACTGTACACGATGCTAACTTAAGAATACTAGAAAAGTTTGAAATGATAATTGATCAAATGGAAGACCAAATGTCATAGATATTTATATAAAATATACAAATTAAATATTTCCTTCTGATCTCTTTTATAGTTACATGGGGCTATTTATGTTTCAGCATACTGTCATTATTTTTAAACAAATTAATCTGTCATCTGATTTCACAATGATTATTTTTTGTCAGCCCAAAATGAATAGTAATTTAGGGGGTCAATTCTGAGAATGTAATTAAAGTGTACATTTAACTTTGTTGGTAATTTTTCATATTTAACAATCCAGTGTTTACCTGTATAAAAACCATTCATCTTTATTAGGAGTAGCTCATTGATATATCAATTTGTGGAATCCACAGTGACTTTCTCTGTGCTTTTTCTGTAAAACTAAGAAACATATGTCACAATGTTGTGGATTGAGTATAGTTCTATAAAGTGTGGAGACACAGTGTTTACATGTGTATGGGTATACAGGCAAAATAAACTTATTTGCTTGTACCATTAGGGGTTTTTCAATAAAAACTTCTTGTTAACACTTTACATATGTTGTTAAAACAGAAAGTAAAATTCAATTTGGACCAAGTTTAAAAAAAGACTTAACCCTTGTACAATAATTGCTTCATATGATGCAATTTATCTTGATTGTTAGTTTGATAGAGAAAGACTTCTACCGGTACTTGCTTTAGTTATAAAGGATTATGAAAATGAAATGTAGGAAAAGGCTAATATAATACCTGAATGTAAATGTAAATGTCAGATTATTAATGATACAAAACAACTTTTTTCTGTACTCAATATCAGTAGCAAAAATAGGAACATCGGGAATTAAAACGTTCTTTCCTAGCATTCTATGAAACATACTGTGACTCTTATATTTTGAGAACAGTAACCAATAAAGGTTTGATATTTGTTTCTGGTTTCTTCTAATTAGAATGTATATTTTAAGTACAAACTCAGATCACTTGCATAAGAATAGACTATGAAGAATGAATAAAACTGTACATATATTTAAGTCTTTGATTCATGAATAATTCAGGCACCATTTAGTATAGGCCTACCGTATGTCATGCACTCTACATCCTTAATTTCAGTGTGCTGTGTATATAAAATGCAAATCCCTTCCATCAAATTTGTGTATACTTGTGTATCTCATAGACTTTATACAGTGTATTGGAGTGAATGTCCTCACTATGTTTTGTGTGCATATTCATGATGATGCATATTCATGAGTTGCATGTAAGCACTAATGCATATTCATGCTTCCTTTTTCCAATTTAGTTGGTCAACTATATTGCTGAACTCAGTGCTTGCTTGTGATTGGATGATTTCAATTCAGATTTCGGGTATAAAATCCTCATAATCATTACTCATTTTGTCTGATTATTGCAATGAATAGAACATGTGTGATATTGTAGAAATATTAATTGCAGTGATATAAATATTTCAAATGTATACATTAGTCCAAATGCTATATTCCCTGTATGCATAGGGGTATTGATATATGTATATTTACTTGTAAAGAAAAAAAGAGAACTAAATGTAGACTGCGTTATCATGTGCTTTAGATCTATAGAATAAGATTCAAATTACAAACAAGAAACTGTACATTATCTTGTAAATGACTGCCATTTATTATATTGTTTATTGAATTATGTCCAGTTTATTTGAGTTATGTTAAAATTCACGATTATTACATTTTCTCTAGAAATCATTCAATGTGGTGAAAACGCTGAATTATGTTGCATGAAAAGAGTTGAAAATCTTAGTGAAAATGTGATCAACTGTGTTTGATGTCTCTGTCATTTTTAAGGATGACCCTCACTGCGGCAAGACAGTAAATGAGTAAAGTGTAATATTTGTTCCAAGCAAAGACTATCTAGTTTCTTTTGTCTTTCTTTATGATTGCTTCATCATTTTGAATGGTACACTGTGAGGGATGCCAACTGTTCTGAATATGCATGAGGTGTATTTTCATATAAATTCCCGGCTTTCATCCTAATTTTATGGCTAAGAGCAGGGCTTGATCTTTACTTTTCCTTTAGATAGCCAGTCGTGCTTCTTAACTTTATTCTTTGGGAGCCCATTTGAGTCTTGGGGAGCCAAGGTTTTACGCATAATTTTCTGAAAATCATTGATCAAAGAAGCTGGAGAGTCAGCAGGGCTCCCCAACTGATTTTCTAAGGAGCCTTTTGCAGTTTTGGTAACCATTTGTCACCTGGTTCCCTCTAAAGTTGCCTGAAGAGTATGTTATTGTTGTTTTCTCTCATTTTTGTTTAGCTGTTGCATTTATATTCAGATTTTAATTTTTACCTCATGCATGTTCTGAAATGGTTGGCATCTCTGCAATACTAGGGAGTAATAAAGAATGGGAGGGTGTTTCATGAAACTTGTTGCAGCGACTATCAATTATGATTGGATGAAAAGCACTATCTATTACTGTTGCTATGGTAACTGTTGGAGAATTACTGCTTGTCGCTATGGTAAATTTCATGCAATACCCACCTGGGCTACATACCAACTGTTGTTGGGAGTTTCTATAAATGAGGATGTCGGTTTGTGACAATTTGGTGTCACTGTTACATTGTAAAACCACTCCTTTTTCATGCCATGATGGGCTTGGTGAAGAAACAAATCGTGGAGTGGGATTATAAGCGGATTCTAGATTTGATATTGATAAAATGTTCTCATTATTCATATCCTGACAGAGCGATGACACCAAAATGTCACAAACTGGCCCTTCATTGAAAGATAAAATTTATTCATGATTGTCGCCAACGGCCCGCAAAGAGGTATATGCGCTACTGCTGTGTGAATTACCCGGATGCTATGAAAAAAATCATTGGCTATACCGGGTGGGACTCGAACCTTTCATTTATAGAAACACCCTGCTTGCCACTGCCCTAGAGTCTGTGGGCACAGTTCATTGGTTTTTCTTTCATAATATCCATAGTGCATAATGCAGAGTCTGTAGTCAGAGACTACCTACACCCATGTACTTAGACTTCATCAGCCATTTTGGGAAGGGAATTGATATGAGTGAGAGTAGTCTCTGATTGCAGACACTGAATCGTGCCCTCTTGATATTAAACTCAAAGCCAAGATATTGTGCCTGCAAACCAGGGTGGTGTTTCACCAAGATATGAAAGACTTTAAGAATGGCTTTACGCATGACTGCTATCATTTTTTGTACTGATCTGGACAAGAATGTTACGCGTATTGCAGTCGTTAACGTCTTACAGTCTTTCTTGAATAAAGTCATTCGTCACTTTAAGAATCATTTTGATGAAACATCGGCCTGGTCCAAAACCCTGCGTTCACACAAGTGGATACGAAATTTCTAAATCCCAGCAACTCATCCACACACTTTCATACTGTCACACCAATGAGGTATTTCCTTGGTCTCACACGATCTCCCTCCCATAAAAACTACCTGCACACTTTACCTTCTACACGGTCTTCCATACACACACAACCTTTAACATTGTCCCACTCACGTACAATCTCTTAGGGGGTGTTGTTCAAAATCAAATGCAAATCAACTGCAACTTTGCAAATTGTAACACGCATTTTCATTCACACACGGTATGGGCATTTAACGAGACACGCATGAAACAATAATTTTATTTGGAAGTTCCGTTCAACTGCAACTTGCGATTAATAGCAACTATTGAACAACAACCCCTTAGTCCCACAAACACACACACACACACACACACACACACTGAATTTAAAGTTGTCTCCCCCACAAACAATCTCTAACTTCCACACACATGCATACATACACAAACACTCCCCTCCACACTGCCCCCCCCCCCCTTCACATACCTCCAACTTTCATCACACTCAAACTTTATCCCTCACAAATGATTCTTACTTCTACAAACACACATCTATTCTTGTGCATTCTGCAGTTCCACATTTCCATTGAGATTGGTGTGAACGAAGAAACAATTTTTATCCATTTTTGTACAGTGCCGAAGTCAAACCTTTTGGGACCACATAAGATCTTTTCGACTTGGGAGAAGTTTGACAGGCTTTGAAAGATTTGTTCCAACAAATCACATTGACAAATTCGACTTAGCGGGTGTTGTTCAAAAGTTGCAATTGATCGCAAGTTGCCGTTGAACAGAACGTGTCAATCAAAATCATTTTTTTTTTCATGCACATCTTGTTAAATGTGCATACCATGCACTAATGGATATGCGCATTACAATTAAATTTGCAAAGTTGCAGTTGATTTGCAGTTAATTTTGGACAACACCCCCTTGGGCAGATTTGACTATATTCCTTTATGCTGCACTAGATTATCAAAATAATATTACAAATTACTCAAACCATCACTCATCAATCAATATACAAATGAGATGAATAGCAAAATATGTTTGTCAAATTTCAATAAGTTATATTCTACACTGTAGTTACAGTTTTGCCTCTAAACAGGTTAAAATTACATTATGTACAGATAGGGAGAATTCTAAGGCAAAATGTGTATTACAGCTATCTGAAACATTAGCGTATCATCCATCAAGATAAAAATGATATTACAATGAAAATATGCAAATGATTGCCCCAAATCAAGAAAGTTTACATTATTTCATGTTTTTGCTTCCACAAAGATTACAAAGTCATCATATACAACTCAAGGAATATTTCAAAGCAGCCAATAAATTGTGGCTGCATAATAAGCTACAACACTGTACATACATGTACAAGCATAAGTTTTTACTTTGAAAATATGCCAGGTTCATACATAGCAGACAGTACCAGTATATTGTAAATAACAAGAAATCAATAATTTGTCAAACAGTTGCCAAATGTCCTAATTTCTAGTTTGGTGGTAAATTGTGATTACATATTCCTATTCAGTGAAACCTCGTTATAACGAGATCCATGTGGCCAGACATCTGACCTATTTGAGACCTTTTTAAGGCCCAAAATATAAAAGAATAAAAAGTGTTGGGAGTAGGAATGTCACCTTGTTAAAACAATTTTTTTACTCCCAGGTTTTTTTATAATGCGGTTCCACTGAAGTCAAATGTTTTCTTTGGCAATACTACTAGGCTTTCACTTTGCGATGCGACCACTTCTAACAACGTTAAATTTATGGACGGCCGAAGCGGTCTTTCACGCATTTTACAAAGCGCCTTGAGCACTCAGTATAGTGGATACATGCGCTACATGTATATAAATTGCATCTATTATTATTAATTTCCAAAGGCTATTATTTTCTAAACAAAATGACTTTTAAGGCCCCTAGGAACTCCTTGTATTCCAGAGCACATTATCTTCAACTTTGGCTGTAACAGATCTAACGTCTGAAATAATGTTCGTGTTTTAAAGCGGAAGCCCAGTAATGTTCCATATTTACACTCTCTGATAGATGTACATGTATAAGGTATAGGTGTATACTTGAAAATTTACTTACAACATATTCTTACAAATTTTCAAAATCTACTTCAAAATTATGGTTTTCTTATCTCAGCTAAAATCATGCTATATATGGAATGCACTGTGCATGTCTAAATTATAAAAGTGACAATGAATCAAAATGAATACCCTGTTTATCAATCCAAGTTTGAAAAAATAGTACTCAGACAAATTTGTCAAGGGGAAAAATACCTGACTGATCGCTGACTGACAAAATATATGCTCAATATTTACAATACCTTTAAAATATCTTCAATTCAAGACATCAATTATGAATGAAAAGTGAAATGTCTCTGAATTCTTTTTTTTTCTTCCTGTAGTGTGCATAAGACTTCCAAGGAGGATCGTCGCACATCAGTTGGTTATATTTCTTGCTAACAAAAAATGCTTTGAACTAAGAACCCGCTTGAATTACAATATTCACAAATTCTTCTCGAGTCAGTTAGAGATGAAGAGGGACATCTCCAATTCGTGACTTGAGGACGTCTAAGGAAGACAACGAAACCACAACCTAATGAAGACCATTCAATATCTTTGAAATATTTACAACTCAGGCTTAGAAATACGAAAATAGAATTCTACATAACCCAAAACACACGACTTATTGGCACTTAATTGAATTTCCATTTTGCACATCTTATTTGCAAAAACATTTCCAACAATATTCATTTTAGTGGAATATAAAATCCTACATTTGTGACCTATAAACTATATGCCATCACCCACAATTAATGATTCTGGTTAGTTCAAGTTTTCAAAGAAAAGTTTGGAAATAAAATCTTGCCAACCAAAACTAAAAATATCTAATAGCATATCGCCAAAAATCTATTAAGTCTCAATAAATTATTTCGACCACAACAACATCAACATGCATATCAACATGAGAAAAATATTACAGAGCAGTTTTAAGGTGATAAAGAGTACATCTTAAAAATATTGTAATAATACACATAAATGCATTTTGTAGAACTAAAATTTACAGAATCACCCATGCAAAGCAAATAGAGAGGCCTAATTCATAGAAAATATAGATAAAAAAATTAGACATGATAAAATGAACAACAGATCGAATCAAGATTATGACAAAAAGTACAAAAGAATTACACCCTTTTTTATTCACAATAATGATGTTATTACTTATATGCACAATGTTGAATTTAATGATAACAGACACACACAACTTGTGAAAAGTAATGATTTCAATGCTTGTTACAAAACCCACAGCATGATTATGAAAAAAAATAATAATAAACAGGCATTATCTTAAAAGTAAAATTTGCAGGGATCACTATGTCTGAATGATTTGCCTATTCTGATCTCTATAGTTTTATCAAGTTTAATTCTTTAATTTTTGGGTAAAACAAAAAAATCTAAGATCTTTTTTTAATTTGGCTCTCTTTGACATTGCATTTAAATACTATTAATGCAAGCCTTTGTGATATACAAAACCTAACACGTTCAAGTACTCATGTAGGCTGCAGACAGATTGCACAATTATTTTAAAATGCACAATTATTTCAAAATGAGGGGAAATCCTTGAGAAAGGTTTAAAAAAATCCTTTTAAAAATCTCCAAATGAATGTGATATACATGTACCTCCCAAAACCTAATTTCCCTACCTTTCACACACTTTGTCAAAGCACTTGTCAAAATTGGCATAAAATTCAGAGCCTGAGCTTTGTTCGATTTTGGGAGAAACTGATTGGAGGCAATTATACGCCAGAGTTATAATTCAACATAACAAAGTCAAATTGAAATTATCTCACACAAAACAATGATCTAAAGACTGTGATCCTTTTCAGCCTTGATATAATATTTAGTTCAGCTATTTGGTAATTCACAGTTTAATTTCCATCCTTATGCATATTCCATGGGGTTGATATCCCTGAATACAAGAAACTCTGCTTAAAGGGGAACCAACCCCTGCAATTATCATGCTCTCANGTCCCAACAGATTTGACCTAGGCAGATTTACCTGTCATACATATTTGATATGATTTACAGTGTAGTCCAAAAAGACTTATTGACATAGGCATTTACTTGACTTAGACAAGTTCGACTTTAGGCAGAGTCGACTGTTATTGTCATTTCCAGTTATATCTACAGTCTGTATTCCTTACAAGTGAGATGAATGACTATGTTTGTGTATGTCTGTGTTCTTGTTTGTTTTCATGTTTTTGTTCGCTGTCGGTTTGAATGGCGTCCAGAAACTCTGATCGTCCAGTAAGCGGCTTGAGATCTTGACCGGTAAGCTTATGAAACTGTGCCAAAATTTGCAGCTCCCGATCATGCATCTGGCGAAAAGAAAGAAAATAAATAACAATAATGGTGGTATTTAAATAGTGAGATATGGACATAAGGGGATCTTTATTTTCATAAGGGGGGCGGGGGAAGGAGAATCTTAACCATTCACATTTTTTCATTGGCATCAGCTCTTTGAGCATACATTGTATAATGACTTTTATTATGTTTTTTTAAAGAAAATACCATTAGTCCTCTGACTTTTATTTTGTATTTGTATGTATTTCACCAATAAACCTGAATTGAATTGAATTGAATTGAGGTGCCAAATCAGATTAAAATAAGATCTTCCTATGATTTTGATACTTTTGGGACACTGCTAAATTGCAAATTTTTAAGGAAACATGGGAATGGTAAATTACAATAGATTTACACATCACGGAGGGTACAGTACATGTATGTACATCAAATAGCAATAATACTACATGTAGTATCTCTACATGTATATAATTTTTTTCTGAAAAAAGTAATATATGAGCTTCATAATCACAAAACTGCACTGGACAAGAAAATGTCATTGCCGTTTAATAATTTCCTTCATCAAGAAATTCATCCACATTGTGCTGCACTCAACCCAGGTGAGGTCAATGGATACCTGGTAGGAATATTTACATGTATTCCTTGAAACGCCAAGTGCGCTGCATGGTGGCTGGTGGGCTAAAGCCAGGGTAATAATGCTGCAATTGTAGAGCGCTTAGGGAATTCTCATGAAGAGTTGATAAGCACTATATAAAAGCTGTTTATTATTATTATTATTATTATTATTATTATTGTATTTTTTCCACTCTATACTTGATTGCACATACAAATGCAGAGAACATGGCACAGAATATCATAGAACATTCCTATTCATTCTTAAGGATTTTGAATAATAATAACGATAATAATAATAATTTGCATTTATAAAGCGCCTTTTCGTAAGATTCGAAGCGCATTTTAGGGAAGGGAGAAGAAATACAGAACAGGCAAACAAATGCATACAAGAATGAGAATACACGTAATACAAACAAATGATTCATAACATATTTATGGAGCATATAATTAAAAGAGAAGTTGTGTTTTGAGACACTTCTCAAATGAAGAGAGTGTTTGACTATTCTTAATTGTGAGGGATAGAGAGTTCCAGATACATGGGGCAGTTACAGCCCTATTACCGGTGCGTTTGTGGGTACTGGGTACGATGTACGATGAGTGTTTTTGACATATTGTAGAACAGGTATGTACTTGGAATACAACAAAGTTAAGACTCTTACCAATTTCCACTGTTCCTCAGTCTTGTGGTCGTATCCTATAAGATGACACATACCATGTGTGATGATGACCTGTAAACAAAATTTGAGCAAATATTGATTCTTCTCAAGGTTTCAAAGGTGACTTTCATTATATCAACTGTTGTTGCCATCATATGAGATCATACCGACATGTGATTTATTATCATGCATATGATTATGAATCGTCATCATCCCTACTGAATTCTCTCAATAATGCACAGTAAATCAATGTTGTGGTTTCGTTTTTTAGTTTAGTTTTTAGTTTTAGTTTTGCATACAACATAATTTTGAAATTTAACAAAATAACATGATTCATGAGTATCATTTTGACAAAGGGTCACAAAAATGAACATAAATATCAAATAAAATACTATAAACTGTGATGAGAATTTGTCAACATACACTGTATAACATGTAAATAATAGAAGAAGGATTATCTTTGTAAACAAATTGCTTTAAAAAAATCAGACAACCCTGAGAAAAAACTAATATAATTGATCAGTATAATTATCTTATCATTTCATGTAGGTCTTTGAGCAGTCATAACAAATACAGTCAAACCTGTCTATAGTGGCCACTGTCTATAGTGACCACCTGTCTATAGTGACCACCTGTCTATAGTGGCCACTGTCTATAGTGACCACCTGTCTATAGTGGCCACTGTCTATAGTGACCACCTGTCTATAGTGGCCACTTAAATCGATTCTGTCCAGGTGAAAATGCATGTTATAGAACCTGTCTAAAGAGGCCACCTGTCTACAGTGGTCACTTTTTCTGTTTCCCTTGGGGTGGCCTCTGTACACAGGTTTGACTGTATTGTCAAAAAACAGTGTTTACTTATATGGTTTCTCTATCATTAACTCGTTTCCAAAGCTGGGAGAGAAACATGGAGTCATTCATTGCATAAGACCATGTTGTGATACTCTAGAATAAGTTCTTTCTCTCAGAAAACCCCTTTCCAAGAAAAAACATCTCGGACAAGCCCTACTTAAATGGGGAGGGGGTGTGGGGTGGGGAGAGGGTAAGGGGTGGAGAGGGGTGTGGGGTGGGTAGAGAGTAAGGGATGGGGAGAGGAGGGGGTACGTTGGGAAGAAGAAAGAGCAAAGTGTAAGGAGAAATAGTGAAAGGTGGAGAGTGGATATATAGTTAAGGGCAAAGGGTGGGAGAGAGGGGGAAGAGGGTACAACACAAGAGATGGGTGTGAATGAGAGGTGAAGGGTGATGGAGAAGGTGTAGACAAAAGGGACAGGAAATAATTACTTACCGGGAGAGTATCATCGATGTCTTCATAATGCTTAGCACAATCTTGTTAAATGTACCCCATCCGAAGGAACATATCTCCCAAGTTTGCTAAATCATTCCATCAACCTCATTGTAAAAATTATGGATGAGGGGTAAGCTAGGGAGGGGTACTGTACATGTAGAAAGAGGGTAACAGGAAGGGAGAGGCACGGAGGAGGGAGATGTGCAGTCGGAAGAGGAGGTGGGGTAGGGAGAGGATGAGGGGTGGAGAGGGGTTAAGGGGTGATGAGGGGACGGGTGTTTTGGTGACGAGAGGGTGGAAAGAGGATGTTGGGAGGGGCAAGGGGAGGGAGAACGGTAAAGGTGTAGAAGAAAGGGATGGGGCATAATTACTTACCGGGAGAGCATCATCAATGTCTTCATTATGCTTGGCACAATCTTGTTCAATGTACCCCATCCCAAGGAACATGTCTCCTAAGTCTGCTAAGTCACTCCATGGATCTGGAAGTCTGCCAGGCTTCAGATTCTGAAACAGAGAGCAAGAACAAGATAGAAGGGGAGTGATAAATTATTTTCATAAAACTAATAAAAGTTTCAATTTTATTAAAAAAATCATGAAAGTCTTAAATTGAAGGGGATGTTGCTGAAAAGTTCCTATACAGTTCATCTTTCACCCTCTCTCAATCTGCCTTCCCCCTCCAAATAAAGGAGTAATAATAAAAGCACATAGTCAACGCTATATTCGTTCATGGAAAAAATTATTTATTATTTATATATAACAGGACGACCAAAATTTGCTTGTCAAAAATGAAAACAAAAAAAGAAGTAATTGACGACAATTTATTTTTCGTTATATTTTTATTTGATTGGAAAAGAAAAAAAAATATTTCGAAACTGACACTGAAATGAGAAGATTGAGAGAGATTATAGTCAATAACAAGGTGGTATTTTATGAAGTTCGAGAAGAACTAAATCATCAATTTCTTGTGTGATTTTTTTTGTTCTTGTTTACATGTTTGTAGCTGACTTTGATTCCCTCCTCCATTGACCCTTGTTTAAAATACCAAGGCTGGACTCCTACTGTTTGGTAAATTTCCTGTTTTACTGCAAACTGCGCTGTGCTCTCTATGTACATGATACACAGTATTCAATGGTCAAGCCAGAACATTGAAATTATTTGTTTATGGAATTACTGTATTGAGATTCATTCCCACATTGTTCATTAAACATTTCAGATGAAAATCTATCTAAGTTAGTTCAGTATAAAAAAAAAAAAAGATTAAATGGTTCCTCCACACTACATTGGGACCACAGAATACAAGGGAGGGGGGATTCTGCAGCCCCCTTCTCCCACTTTTGAAAACATTCGGCAGTCTCTATACACCAACAGTACATACAACATATGGACAAATAAAATAGTTCCAAAAATACAAATAATGAAAGTGAATTTTAAATTGTTGTGATAAAATGTTGTCACAAGTACTCTTTATATGCTCATTGTTTTTCTAATTTGATCAGAGCAATTGTAATATAAAGGGATCAAATGAATATATTATGAACCTGTATGTATACTTTTTAGTTGGCCTACATGTGACATCCAAACTGCATAATAAGCCAGTGAACTGGCTTAGTCTGGCTTGATTATCCAAACTGTTTATTTACAATCCCTTTGCATTATGAGGAGGTGTGTGCATGGCTGACCAATCACAATGCAAGCAGCTGACACACCCATCGTCTGTATTGACATTTTCCTCAAAGTCATTACAAGGTCATGCTTCAGCAAGGTCTGCACTACTTTACTTCTTGTCATGATTAACCCATTCAGGACAGGGATTCAAAGCCAAAACAATCACTATTTCTTTCTTAAATTGGCAACATTAAAATTGTTAAACTGTCCTTGGAAAGCTTTCCAATTCAGTAGAATGTTACCATATTGAATCTTCATTGCCAGTAATAAAGCATTTAAGCTTTGCCAATGTGTATGAAAAGAAGGGATTTGTAAATTGTTCAATGTATTGCCAATTTAATGGTGATTTTAGTGATTATTGTCAGTTCGAAAATTCTCTACACAAACAGCGAATTTTTGTGTAATAATACTGGTCAGGTTTGATGTAGAATTTTTCTCATTCTGCTCATGCATCAATTAGAGCACTGAATCGAAAGGTACCAAAAAAATGTGTTCAATCGTCCTGAAAGGGTTAAATTTAATAGACAAAACCAAGGTTTACCTTGTTTGTGTTCTGCAGATGCAATTTTCATCTAAAAGCAACAAAATGATAATGCATGCATAGTGAATTCCAAATACTTGCTCAACTGCTATGGTATGTATCCTATTTCTTGTAAACTCACTTGGCTGTTAGTCAAAATTCTTTCACAAGTAGGCCTACTGGTACACATTATAAATTCTCCAGAAATAGGATCAGAATCAGTTGTTATGATCAATAATACTAGTGCAGCCAAGATTTGTGACCTTTACTAGTACAGGTAACTCAACCTCAGTAAAAACTCTTGTAAATCCATACAAAGTTGTTTGATTTAGGGAGAAAAAACCAGTCCAACCTGCTTAAGCGACCAACTGTATAGAATGACCACCTGACTATAAAGACTTCCTTTCTTGTCTCCCTTGTATTTAATTTACATTAAATGAACCTGTAAATAAATACATCCTTTTCTGCCTCCCTTGGATGGTCTTTAGAGCACTTATGATTTGTTCCAAAATATCACATCGATTTAGACAATTTTGCAACTGAATAAAGTTCATCTTTACTGCACAAGAGAAAACCTGCCTGGATTACAATTTGAGAAGTGCTATTTTTATCAATATTGTCATTATCCTCACCATCTTGCTGTTACAGGTGAATGTATATGGTCCCATGTCATAAGCTGGAGCGCAAAAAGGGTGGCGAAGTTACATTTTTCACAAAGTTGGCAACGAAAAAATGTCATAGCTCAGCAACCCCTGACCCTAATAGGCCAGTTGATGCCTTATTTTAAAGATAATTAAAAGGACTACAAGTGTGAGAAAAACTTTTGCAAACAAAGTTGAAACAAAAAAGTGGCAGCAACAAATGTGGCAAGTGGTAGGGGGTGGTGGAGCAGGCGGAGGAGGAGCAGGCGGAGGAGGGAAATGAGGAAGTGAGCTGTTCCTCGACAAAGTTTGGTCTCATTTTACATTTGTTTCTTCATGGAGGTACTTAGTTTTTGCAGCAAGTGAAAATTACATATATGAGAGACTTATAACATGACTTTCATTTTTATTTTCTATTTATTTTATTATTTTCTATATTTTTCTTTATTGATTATTAGATGCAAAAAATGGTGCCGAAATTGCATTTTCCGCAAAATTGGCAATGAAAAAATGTCAAAGCTCAGCAACCCCTTACCCTATGAAGCCAGTTGAGGTCTCAATTTAAAGCTAATTCAAAGGGCTACCAATATGAGAAAAATTGTGGTAAACAAAGTTGAAACAAAAAAGTGGCAGCAACAAATGTGGCGAGTGGTAGGGGGCGGTGGAGCAGATGGAGGAGGAAAATGATGATATTAGCTGTTCCTCAACAATGTTTATTCTCATTTTACTTATGCTCTTTCATGGAGGTACTTGAATTTTGCAGTAAATGGAATGACTTGAGAGACTCATAACATGAATTTCACTCATATTTTCTATTTGTTTTAATATTTTCTTAATTTTTATCATTTTTTAATGTATAAAAAAGGTGGTGGTGTTACTTTTTTCAAAAAGCCTGATGTAAAAAAAAAGTCATAACTCAGCAAACCTTTAATCTATTTGGCCAATTGAGGTCTAATTCTAAAGCTAAATAATCGAGCTGTAATTGTGGAAGAACTCATTGCAAACAAAGTTTAGACTAATACATTGTAAGTGGCAGCAACATTTGGTAAGTACATGTAGTAGGGGTAGTCGAGCAGGTGGAGGAGGAAGATGAGGAGGTGAATTATTCCGGTCAACATTTGTGTATACATGTTCTTACTGTTGTTGCCTCACAAAGTTAACAATTCTCTACAGTAATTGAGATATTAATGAAAACAATTTAATAATACAGCATTACAAAAGCTTCTCTTCTACACATTTGTGCATAATACAAGATGGTATATCTAACAAACAGATTTAATTGACACATTTACACTGTACATGTATGTACGTTACAGGTACTGGAATGTGATAATTAGGTAATTAGATAATTAATCAATGGCACAAAGAGACACTATACTTGCACCTTGTTGTGTAACATGCTCTTCAGTCCCCTCATTAGTTTAAATCTAGTAAGAAGACCTTAATTTGGTCATTGAGACTTCTTGCACATAGAAATGTAAAAAAAATGTGACGCAAAATATGGTAATTAATAACAGGTCATTAAAACCAAATCAAAAATATTTGTCATTCAAATTTACCACATTTCTGTATTAATTAGATTACTTAGAATATGTTCTAAAGATTTGAAGTTTATACCTTGTACCAATTTAATTTTACACTTGATTTTGTGCAAAGGATCGATTTTGAGAAAATCGCATTTAAAGATTTCCATTTACACTGGCGTCTATGGAGCTTGTCACTACTAATTAGCTAATTATGCATAAATGAAGCTGAATTTTTTTTGAAAACCCTCTGAAATTCAAAGAGGGTATAAGTACCTACATCATATGAAAAAATATGATTTTTGCCAATTTTGACCATGTAACCCAAATTGTGCGACCTCATGACATGGGACCAGATATGAACAATAGATGAAAACACCAAAATTCTCAAAGATACATATTTTATACTTGAAATGACATGCAAATAGTTCAATAAAATGAACTACATGCACATGTACATAGGGTCTACATTAAAAAAAAACGGGGGGGGGGGGGGGGGGGGGGGGGTACAATGAGAAAGTTAGCCTACATCCAGATGTTCAAAAATATGGTTTATTTTTAAAGATCAGTCTCTTTTTGTTTTATAGTAACTACATACTGTACATCCTGTAGCGTAGCCTAGAGTTTTTTTGCATACAGTAAGTACTTGTACCATCTTCCTCTCATTTGAATCACATAAAAAAGATCCACAACTTTCAATTAACAGTCTTGAATTGCTTTCCTTTCTACTTATCTTCTTCTTTTCACTTTGAATAGCGCAAATAACAAAACACATATTACATCATCCCATTATTCCAGTTTGCAAATGACAATGCGAGTGCCAACGTAATTCCTTTTCATACAACAGCTCTTTACAGTTACCCACGACCACTGTGAGCAGCTGGGACAATGGACTGGGACAAAGAAAATAACTTCACTCAAGTTTCACAAGCTAGATACACACAAAAGATGGCAGTTTCCATTTTCATTCACCAAACATTGATTAACATTTCTCCACAAAATAAGATGGAGGGCCATTTCTTTTGTGTGCCTTTAACTATTTTGAATGCTTCAATGGAAGTTGTTTACTGTAGTCCCAATCCTTTGTCGCTTCTACTCATGGTGGATTGAGCAGAGAAAGGAGGGCACATGTTTCTGCACAGGTCTACTGAGACTTGTACACACAGCATTGTTGACACGCTCTGGAGGTGTGTGCCTGACTGACCAATCACAAAGCCAGGATCGGACACACCTACAATGAAATGTCATCAAAGTCATTAGAAGGTCATACACTGTGTTGTAGGCCTATGCACATGTGCACGTAACCAGTGTACTGTGTATAGTCAATGGGCATAATTGATTGCATTGGTCAGTTACTGAATTTA
>BQKZ01002307.1:57001-68778 GCA_036244855.1 Temnopleurus reevesii | reverse complement strand
TTCATATCATTATCTATCATAATCCTTGTTAGAAGCGTTATTTTTATTCGGACATGTAATATCGTTGTGTTTGTTATTATTAATATCATGACCCAAACTTATTTAATCGCTAATGAAAATGGTAGTTAGGGATGTGAGCATATCATGCAGGACCGTAGTTATTAATGGTTGTTTGTGTGTGAGAGAGTGTGTGTTTACGTGTGCGTGTGTGTGAAGGATCAATCACGGGGGTAAAAGCTTGAAGAACTATATTAGAAGGCAAAAGAAAAAAAAACATATAACAAAATTCATAAACGACGGAAAAACGTTACGTCAAATGAATGGTTTTTTTTAAGAGGTACTTTTTATTTTTTTTCATGATGCATGTGTTTTTTTTATACTTGTATTTTTCTGAAGATGCATTTCCCTCTTTCTTCTGAGGTGGACCTTACTGGACCAGATTTGTGTGTTTCCAATTTTTTCGTTTTTATAATTATTTCTTTTTTGTTCAAGATGTTGATCCATTATTAAGGGTGCCCCCCTCCTCTCTCCAACCCTGCTACGGGTTGACGATGCATATTAATGGCACCCCTTTTAAACATCGGAATGTTATAAATCACCGCAAAGAAAGTTGGTACAATTTCTGCATTGCCAAATTGGAAAGCATTGATGTATTCAAATCCAAATGTGATACGCACAATCTTATAACGAAACCGACAAGCGTAAAAGATCGTTAGTTGTATTATTATGTTTATTTCCTTTCATTTATTTATGAATAGCAACACTTAAAAGAAAAGTCGAACAATGAACGCATGAGCGCGCACCAAGAAGGCGATGGATTATAGCATTCATTTAACGCAAACAATAACATGGAAAGATCCGGGTCTGGTATAAAGAATAAAAGATCACTTAATAGAAGTGCTTTACGTATCGATCCCGGAACCCTCCCGATGAATGAACACAGCTTTTAGAATTATGACAATTTTCTCTGGTGCTTGCTTGTTATGTAATATCTAGAAATGCATTCAAACGATGGGATGGGGCAAAATGTATATAACTTTTTTTTATCAAGCAACAACTACCTAAAAAACCTTCGAATTTAATTTCGTTTACGGATTAACAACCAAGAAAACACCTAATTATATTTGCCATCGCTTTTACCTTATTTCCTTTTTATTTATATTTTTTGTATATTGTATATATTGTATATATCTATGCATTTTATACCTGACTGTTCAATAGAAGCATTGCCTAGAATGCTAACGTCCTAACACTATCACTCCCGTGATAACCGGGGGTATATGGGAAGAATTAAAAAATATGTCCCTAATGTTACCAGGGATATTTGCCACCCCCTCCGCAAACACAGAATGTTTCTAACGAGCGCTATATTATTAAAAACATTTATATTTATTTGTTATTACTGTATCACTGCAGTAGGTGTTTTAGGCAAGGTAAGACTGTAAGATTCTTACAACATAGTGACAATTCCAATCGGCAAAAAAGGAATGAATACATAGAAGTAGAAAAAAGCACTGCTCATGTATTAAAATGCATGTATTGATATATTATAAAGCACTGGATCTTTGCTCCCCCACTTGTTTAGTCCATGTGTGAGTAGGAAATAAAGAAACAAGCATCTTCAAGATTTAATGTAATTCTAAAGTCGAAATAACACATTTGAGTTGATTAATGTTTGATTCAGTATTTACAATGAGATATCATTCAGTCTACCTTAAACTTCCCCTCTTTTCTTGCGCCTTGAAACTTCTGTATAAAGTACATTATAAATTATAAATAATTTTGTTCTAAAACTATTATTGTTGTTATAAATCCACCTACTCAGTAAAATGGAGAATATAAAAAATATAATTGCTATCATTATTTTCATTGAATGCGCATGGAAATTTACACGCCATAAAGACAATTAACATTCTTTCTACGAGCGCGAAATAACTAAGTGATTATCATTCATTAAAAGTCAAGTACAAAACTGCCAGCAAAAGGAAGATAAATATAATACACATTTATATATATTTGTATATATATTAAAAAAAACGCAATTTCGCCCGAGTTCCGGGAAATTTCTTTCTTGTATAATAACTAAAACAAAAGTCATGCTAGATCGCGAGTCCTTTGCGATCGTGTGAATTCAAGCTGGAACCCACGCAGATCGTTAAAACATGAATATTCATGAGCCTTCGTTCCCTGATCCGGCAGCCAATGAGCGTCGCGCGGTCGGTAAGGGGCGGAGCGGATGCCGATGACCTCCGAACGCGGCAAAATCAAATCCATCATATCTGAAGGCGTCGAAAAAAAGTGCCCTTAAAAAAACGAATTTTAACACTCTTTCCGTTGGAATTTTGGTTTGAAATTTTGACACATGATAGATGAATAGTGTATGGACATAACACAATAAAAATTTATAATTTGATATTTTTCAACCTTCATGACTAAAACCTCAATTTTTTCGGTTCGATGACTTGCGACTTGTGTCTCATTTTGATCTGGCGAGTCACATTTAACAATGACGAGCATGAAACAAATGATTGATTGATTGGCACGTTCCGATCATCTGCAACTTGCTATCAATTGCAACTTTTGAGTTCAGCACCCGTAAGTTTTCCCTTTAACTGTAATCCGGTACCTTTTCTTTTTGATTATATTAATGTGGTGGCAGCGGTGGGATTTGAACCGACGTCTTCGAAATGACTGGTGCCTCGAACCGGTAATAACAAACTGTATCCAATTCTAATACTGAAAACACATAGTATATGGCAACACAAGCCTAGCATAATCTTTTACAAAAGTTCCTGTTTCGAAGAGATTGGGGTGAACAAGCATTTGCTTACCCAGGACCAACTCTGTGGAATGCTCTTTGCAGAGTTTGAAAACCTCAACATCATTACTGTGTTCCTTCAACTTCAAGGTCAACCTCGATCCGTTCGAGGGTGCCTTTTGACTTTCATTGCCTTGTAAGTATTTTGTACTTCTATTTCATCACTTCAATTAGTTTGCTCTCAGTGCCTTGAGCATCTAATTAGGATGGAAATAGCGCTATATAAGATCCATGTATTAATCATAATCATAATCATGATCAAGGCAGCCAAATCGGCACTCACAACATACTCAGTCTCAGATAATGTGTTGCTCTAAACCTATCGGTCCCCAATCACACCTGGGTGGAGTGCAGCTTTGTGGATAAATTTCATGCTGTGCCATTGTTGTGTTATGCTTTAATGTGACAATGAACCCTCTCTATTAATACATTGTATGGGGATCTCGTAAACTCAATGTTATCCGAATGTTACACGCTCTCTGTGAGCCACGTCTGAATCATGTAAGCAACTTAATAATAAACTAGCAAAGTTTCCCCTAAATACTGTGATTGGGAGCCCTTCTTCTTTATGAATATTGGCGTGGTGGCAGCGGTGGGATATGAACCCACGCCATCGAAATGACTGGTGCATCAAACCACTTCTTTATTAATATTGGCGCTGGAATAAATCAACGTCATGGGTCATGGGTGGGATTCGAACCGCGGCCCTCACTCAGTCTGGTTGAAAGGCGGGAGCCAGGGCCACTAACTTGACTAAGAAACAGAATATACATTATAATTGGCAATACTGTTTCTTACAAAATTATCAAATAAATCAAGAGAGCTGCTGAAACTGCTTATTCCATAATGGAGAGTTGTGAGTAATGAAGTAAAAAACTTGTAATTGTTCGCAGATTTTCTCAACACCATTTTCTAGCTGCAGCAGACGTAGACCGATAAAACGGGTCTATTTCGATCAGGATTTGCTTCGCTGAGGCTATCGCCTGGCTACGCATCCTTCCTCAATAGACCGTTAACGCCGCTAGAGACGCCTGTGATGAAGCCCAAAATACCCTCGGCAAATGGTGGTCCCCACCAAAAATCACGATAAAAATCATGAAAAATGGTGTAAACCACCATTTTTTCGACCCTAAAATAATGGCAAATAGATTAAAAATGATAAATGGAAGGAAAAACTTACCTTTTATCCCATTTCGCTGCATAAAGTACCATTTTAGGGCGATATCTGTGGCACGGCAGCTCACGCAATCTTGAAAACAGTACGAATGAGCTAAAATGAAAGACTTTCCCTGATTGGCTGACGATTAACCTTTAACCTCAAAAAGTCGATCAAATCAATTAGGATCGTGAAGACGACTGTGGTACCCTCTGATTTCACGCGGAAAACACGGATTTTAATTATTTTTTTTGGAAACCTTCAAGGTAATCTGAAAATATATATATTCTTCTTACTGCTCATACATAATTAAATATGATCTAGACCTAAAATATGTTGATTTTTCGTGAGGGTGCGCGGCCTCACAATTTCTCCCATTAACGCTGTGTTTTAAACGAACAACAACCTTCACTACAGGCGGAATTGGGGCGGTTTCTATCTCTCTGGAGGGGGCACCACCAAAAGTCAGAAATCGTTAAAAAAAACCCTCCGAGAGTCAGATTTTTCTGTCTACAGCAGACGCTGCACCAACTGTGTGTTTTACATGTAGGATAGGCCTAATTGACGACCTACTTTAATATATACTAAAACTTGTGTAATTTTGAATAAATAAACTTACTGAGATCACAGAACAAAAACTTCCAAAAGCAGAAATATCCAAGCCTCCAGCTAATTTGTATCCTATCTCATAACATCCGATACTGAGCTTGTACTGTTAGACGCCAAAATATGATATAATTCCAAGAATTTATCCACGTTCCTAATCTTTCGATCACTCATCGGTGAAAACACAGCGGTAATTGTCCGAGAAGCGGAATCATCGAGGCTTTGCACGCCGAGTGTGCTGGCCGGGAAACGTTCAGGCATACGCTGCGGTGTATAGGCGTGGGCGATGTTTATTGTTTCAAAATCGGGAGGTGGTCTCGGTTTGGTGTCTCGGAAAAACTTTTGGTAGGAAAGTTACGGAAGATGTTTGCTGCCATCATACGACAATATCATTATAGTAATTGAACTGCATACTTTACATAGAGGTATATAAAAGTATACCTCTATGATACTGTATTATATATTTTTCATTATTTCTTTCATTTGAAGATAAATTTAGTGCCTTCGTCACTTCTTTTTTAAGCAGCCTTTAAAAGTACCAATAAATTGACTGTCTAACACTGGAACTTGGCCGAGACATCGAAATGCTCTCAATGGATGGAAAAATGCAATGATTAAACTCTAAAAAGACATTTTGAGCAAATTCCTACAATACATTCAAAATTTATGAATCTTTCACGTTTTTAATTAACATTACTATTATCATGGGCTCCTTAAATTTGCAACCTACAAGCACAAAATGGCTACCAACATAGAGACCTCTCCATTATAGATAATATGTTCTCCTCGTTCACTTTGCACAAATCATTTCACATTTTCTTCTTTTTCTAGAAAAGGTAGACAAAATTCGATAATGAACGAATTCTTTTTTTGAACTTGAAATTGTATTTATCCAAAAACATCCATACGTCAAATATATTGTACATAGTATATGAATATACATATGGATATACATTGTAAAAGGTTAGAGGATTAAAGGAACCAGAAAATAGCATAAATACTAGTCAAGTCTGGTACCTTGTCTTCAAATACACTGCACTAATAGAGTAGTTCTAACTTGCTAAAGTATACTCGAAAATAAGATAATTATATGTAGGAAATGAAACAATAACAACACAAAATAATGATACATGAATTTACATGCATCGACAAGAATAGTTAGTGTATCGAAAAATGTCCATACACAAAAATAAATCATATTAATAACAGTTACGAAGTTCCACTTAAATAAAAAGTGAGATAAATTAATAAATTTCTCTTTGGAACTAAACAAACACTTTTCGGTTAAAATTTTAATCGTCAGAAAGTATATGGAGAGTGTTACATGTTGGCAGCCATTTTGCCTGTAGTTTGCTTACTCAAGGAATCCATAAGAAGTGTAAATAAAAAACGTTAACATTCATAACTTTTGACTGGATCATCCGATTTTGCTCATCGGAATTTTCAGAGTTTGATCATCTTGTATTTTTGTTTTCATTCGCTGATAGTACATCAAAGTCTTCGGTTTGGCCAAACCAAATAGTATATTAATTATTTTGCCTTATTTGATAAAAGGGATGGTCCACTTTTTGATAGTGCAAGTTTGTGCAAGCTTGTTAAACGTCAATTGCATTGAATATTGAATTGAATATAACATTTATTTCCTTAGACATAATTAATACAAAATAACATGACAAATTATATTAAAAGATCAAATTAAGGAGGCGAGTACCCTGGAAGCAGGCTCAATATTAAATTCATAATGTCTCCTTTTTAATTACTACAACAGACTAAGAATGCAAAGCAATATAGATAACGATTTGATGTGAATAAATAATGTTTGCTGGAATTGGGATCTAACCTCTTTAGGGCTGCTAAAATGAATATTTGGTTAGGAGAGAAAGACTGAGACCCCCGTAAATGTAAAAGGTTTTAACCCCAAAAAGTCCAAGCTATTTTGACGTCTCTGTGGTCCAAGGGAAGAGGGGCGCACAGTAGCCCCCCCCCCCCCCCCCCTCCTCGAGAACGTGCAACATATTTGGCGGTTTGGGGTCCAGTTGAGCACAAATATATCAATTAGTAATCTGAAATTTGTGACCATTACAATTTCTCATGGTCACCGAATGATGGCGCTATTCATAAAATGCATTTGAACGGGGTGGGTTTTGCCACTTTTCACATAGGGGTCTATTAAGGGGGAACTAACCCCTGGAGTAATCGTGTTCTCATTTTATTAAGAAAAATCAGATGAGCAAACAGTGAAAATTTGAGCAAAATCGGACAACCTGTTCAAAAGTTATGAATTTTCAAAGTCACAAAGATTTGACGATCCCTGCCGCTCATGGGGATCCGTGCGCTTGGCAACACCGACTGAATCTGTGACGTCATGTCGGACAACTCCTCATTCACTTTGTACATATAATTTTTTTAATGGATTAATATAGAATTTATAGTAAGGCTGCAACATCATTCTTCTAAAGATACATGCATAGTCATTAGAGAAATGCTATACCCTAACCGAAAATTGGCATTTTGTTGACTTTCCTGAAAAAAGACGAAAATGTGAAATTTTGTTTACAGAGTGAATTAGGAGTTGTCCGACATGACGTCACAGATTCCTTCGGATTTGCCGATCGCACGGATCCCCATGAGCGGTAGGGATTTCGCTCAAATATTCAGTTTGTTCATCTGATTTTTCTTCATTCAATGACAGCACGATAATTCCAGAGGTTGGTTTCCCTTTAAAAGCGATATTATGAACCAGAACATGCCCGAATAGTGGTTTTTATACACTTTATACATTCTAGAGATATATTACATGACTTTATCAAAAATATTCAATGCAATCTAAAAGTCGAAATATGTCTAAAAATGATTTATGTCACATTTATCACTCTAAAATATTTCATTTTATACCTTAAAATTGTCACTTTTTATGCTACAATATTCCCCAAAATTAATTTATGGGTTTTCTGAAAGAGATCTAGCTAATTCAAATTGTATTAGGCTAGAAAAGATATTTCCAAATATACTTCAAAATTTAAGATTTATCGAACATCTTTTTTTTATGACTTAAAGCAAAGCTAGACATTATCGGAGAAAGCATATTCAATTCTAGTATTACAAATTGTGACTATTTATCAAAATGTTTGGCTGATTTAGAGCTGAAAAATAATTATTCGAAAAACTTACAAACATGCCTTTTATAAGATGGTTGCCCGAGCAAAGTGACTAAGGGTTGTAGGAATGGTTTACGATTATGTGGTAGAGGCACAACCCCCCTCCCCCTCCCTCTTGGGCCTTGTTAGGGTTGATTTGGGGATCAACGTGAATGAGACCAATATGGATGCAAGAGAAACAAAATATCAGAGGGAGAAATGTGAAAATAGTGGTCTAAATTACTGAATCTAATCACCAAATAGGGAGTTTTGGTAGCCATTTTTATACTGTAGAGAGATCTTCTGTGGCCTGTAATATAAAAGAGTTTGCGGCCAATGCAAACTTTGGAACATGATTTCCCATAAACTTATATGATTGGCATAAATCGTGCGATCGATTGGGAAGCTTTATGTTACGGGGTCCTGGGCCCCGTAACATAAAGATTTGCGATTAATTGCTAATCTGTTAGCGATTGATATCAATCGCAAGTCTATGGCAAATCATGTACTAAAGTTTGCAATTGATCGCAAAATCAAATAGCGATTAATCGCAAACCTTTATGTTACGGGGCCCTGATGTTGTACGCTCAATTTGCGGTTTTACTCAATAACGGAAAGAGACCATACAGTACTACTGCCCTCTAACGTTCATCCGTTACACACCCAGATTCACTCTGTTCGGTTTGAGTTTAAATTTAGTTTAATTTGTTATTTATCTCACACACATAAAAAAAATATCAGCTTTACCTAGCGATTCATAGTGTGCGTCGTTTAACCTGCCTGAGCCACCATATTCAGAAAGATCAATTGCTTATTCGATTATTGTCTTTGAAACTTATTTGATTGTAGGCTACTCTAGAGAATCCTTTTTCATACTTCTTCTTCTCACCATCAGCGCCTTCTCCCGTTCTCCCATCCCCTCCTTCTTCTTCCTTTCTTCTTCCTTTCTTTCTTTATTATTATCCTTCTTCTTCTTCGTCTTCTTCTTCCTCTTCTTCTTCTTCTTCTTCTTCTTCTTCTTCTTCTTCTTCTTCTTCTTCTTCATCTATTTCGTCTAATTCTCCCTCTTCTTCCGCATTTCTTTATTCTCCTCTTCTCACCATCCTTCTGTCCCTACATTCCTTCATCCTCTACTCCTTTCTTCCCTCATTCCCTCCTCTCCTCCTCACCTCAGTTTCTTTCTTATTTCCTAAATTTACCTCTACTCTTTCCTGCCCCTACTCCTTTCATTTTCGACTTTTCTTAGACGATTGTAATGTCGATTATTTTGTTGATGTTTTAGAGTAGATTTATAAAGCCTCCTGCATGCATTGTTCGCATTCGTCTCTGTGCAGTGCCTTTGTCACAACAAACCAGCCGACACCCCGACATGAAAAGTGCGAGCTTTCGAGTTTTGATAAACGTTCCATATTTCTTCAATTTGAATTGACTAATTACATCACATATTACTTTATGGATTTAACCTTTGATTTTATGTGTACTTATTTGTTTGTTAAGTATGTATCCATCTATTTATTTATCATTTTATTTTTTTTTGGTATTCATCTATCAATGTTATTTGTTTAAGAAATAATGGGTGCGCTTCTAATCTTACTCAAGAAAATGTCCCAGATAATGGAAAAAACAAGATTAATAGCAGTACCTTTTATTAATTATATAGTAATGAACGAACGGCCGATAGCGATTTAAAAATGGCCTGTAACTCTATTGCAATAAACAGAAATTATACAATCATGAAATCAATGCAAAAAAGAATAAAATATCGTTAATGAACATGTCAACAACAGCATGTTTTTTTTTTTTAATTTTTACTTTTGTTCTTCAACGTTGTATTGGATTTAACACATCTTTTAATCCTCGACCCTGTTTCCCAATTTGGACATATACCAAAAGTGAAAATGAAATAAGAACTAACACAGAGCAAAACAACATATTTAATACGACATATGATAATGTAATTACATCCTCTTTGTACAAAAAAATATAATAATGAACAAATCGAAATCGAAAATATTTTGTTGTGATACAGTTTGCTGCTACTGAGATTACTTTCAAACATATGAAAGGCCCAGATGATTTTGACGAGTCTAGTGATGGTCATGTAAAATGAAAGCAAACATTTTGAGCGATTTGTCGTCACCTTTTTCTAGCGAGATGCAAAAATTATTGGAGAAAGTTTGTTCAACCCCAACCGAAATGATGAATGTTATTGTTTTAGTTGCAACTTTCACTTTCAAACGGCGATTTTGTTTTCACAGTGTGCAGCAGAAAAACATATATGGTTGTTAGATGAATATGAAAATGGCTATACAACGACGAACATCATAATCAGGAGAAGAAGAAGTATTAGAAAAGGAGAAGCAGAATATGAAAGAGGAGGAAGATTAGTAGAAGAATAAGAAGCAAAGAAGAAGAAGAAGAAAAGAAAAAGAAGAAGAAGAAGAAGAAAGAGGAAGAAGAAGAAGAAGAAGGAGGAGGAGAAGAAGGAGGAGGAAGACAAGAAGGAGTAGTAGTAGTAGTAGTAGTAGTTGTTGTTGTTGTTGTAGGAAGAGGAGGGGGGGGGGGAGGGACAGAAGTAAAAGACGAAACAAAAAAGCAGAGGCTGAATGTAAACGAAAAGGAGGATTAGTTAGGAGCGGGAAGAATGAGAAGAAGAACAAGAAGTTGGGGAGAGGAAAGATGAAAATGAGGCGGAGAAGGAGGAGGAGAAGGAATGGGGGTGAGAGAAGAAAAAAGAGTAGAAAAAACAGAATGAATGGCAGAATGAGGAGGAGGAGAAGACGAATTGATGGAGGAGGAAGAGTGGAGGAACAGGAAAGAATGAAGAAGATGATTGGGGAGGAGAAGAAGGAGAAGGGGAAGGAAAAGAACCATCTAGAGACACAGAGGAATGAATTAAAAACAATCTTGATGTTAATTGTTGTATGTCATCATGGTGCCCACATCCCCACAATGTCTAGCCGTGCCTCCATTTTCAGTCTTTTAGATATATAAAAGCCTATGAAAAATGGAAATATATTTACCATTCCTGTACCTATCCAGGTGGCCATATTTTCGGGTGTGTGTTATCAATTCCTCCAAAGTAAAACAAAAGAGGTGGAAATCCTTCTCCTTTTCACAATCTGCAAACCGAACAGAAATTCAGGACACACATTGGCGCTAAAGTTCTAACACACTTCCGCGCTTAGCATGTTTAACCAAAGTCTGTCCATCTTTTTTTACTTTTACATTGCGATTGTGCATTCTGAGTGCAAAATATCCATAGGAAATGCGCTTGGCTGACGTTATAATGTGCATACGTCATCAACGTTAGCCAAGAATCTTCTCTGCGTAGATGTATGCCCATCTAGCAAGTTGTAATTTAAAAAAATGGAATGGACCGACGTAGGTTAAAAAGTGATGATGTGCACATGATTTAACCTTGATCAGCCAACATAAACCCAGCTTTTTCTATATTCATTTATCAGTCCCTATGAGCAGAGATTGTCAGGGAAAAAGCCGGGCTAACGCTGAATGGGTTCGGCTTGTTATTGACGAACATGCTAGCATCAGCTAAGCATCTCCCTGCGTCATTCAACGGATACTAACCGTCAAATTAAATGAATGTACTTTAGCTCTACGTTGTTTTTTGTTAGGAAAATGTGTGACTGGACTCTTTTAAAGGAAAGTTGAAACCCCCCGCGACAAGATCCAATGCATACCTTCTTCCCAGCCTGGCGTCAGCCGGACCAGCCCGATGGCATACCGTACAGTACAGCACCCTCTTTCACCCGCGCAGAAGAACTCATTTTACAGTCCCTCTTGCAAGGTATACTTGAAAATATGGAATATTAGGAATTATTTCGTATTTTTGGGGAATACCTTTCATTTTGTTTCAATAAAAGGTCCCGCGACCCGTCCCTCCTACCGTTACACCCACCTAATTTTTTCAACCTTCCTGTGTCTTTGTGTTTGACTTTGAATAAAAGTATGGTACGTCCCTCCATTTTGATCTCTCCTTCTCTCCCTCCTCTCTCTCTCCCTCTCTCTCTCTCTCTCTCTCTCTCTCTCTCTCTCTCTC
>BQKZ01002307.1:44308-55863 GCA_036244855.1 Temnopleurus reevesii | reverse complement strand
GATAAATCCCGGAATCGCCCTTGTTATGAAAAGAAATCCTATCACTTGTTTTTATCATTTTCTCAGAACCATTATTCCATATGACTCATCCATTTTGATATTATCGAGGACCATTCTATTTCCCCTCTCTCTCGGTGAAAGTCAAATCGTCCTGATTTCCAAAACTTCGCGAGGGGGCGGGTCGTGGTTAATGGGCTCTAAAAGCGCGTGCCTTTGTGAGGGCAACAGGCCGTGTCCCTCAAACTCACACGGGGCATCTCTGGCGGGGACAGTGGCGGGGTGATGGATGTCCTCCACTCCGCCCCGATTACTCCCAAAGGGATGAAATCTACAAGGGATGACAAGAGAAAAGAATGTCCACCACTTTGTCAATGTCCTTGGCAAACTTTTTGAGATTCCAGCTCGCCGCCGACATCCCCATACCTTGGCCTCGAACTACATTTTTCTTATCTTTTTGGAGTTGATTTGGAAAATTTTCCAATAGGAAATATGCCTTGGTCTCGTCGTAATAACAAGGGAAATTTTACTCTTCAAAGAAATTATTATACTTGGGAAACCCCTCCAGAGCTGGTTCGAAATTCATAAAAAAATATTTCACATGAAATGAATGAAATAGGCCTGTAGAGCGTAATTTACTATTTTTTACCCACCGCCTGAAAGCAATCTACTTCAAAATGTGACCTATCCAGAGAGAAAGAGAGAGAGAGAGAGAGAGAGAGAGAGAGAGAGAGAGAGAGAGAGAGTTAAAGATGGGGGAGGGAGGTGGGGTGCTCATTAAAATGTGAATATTTTCTCGCCAAAAGAAAAAGTGGTCATCTTATTAAAAAAAAAATACTGGATTATAAGGATTTTCAAAAGGTAGAGGGGGGAGTGGTCTCAGTCAATTTGCATTACTATTATTATTTTTTTTTTTAAAGGTGGGGGGAGCAAAATGAGGTCAGATTTTTCGGTTCCTAAGCCAATACAAATTTTCCCTTTAAGTCAAATTCTTCATTCGCCGCATCCGACCCCTTTTTCATGCTCTTCGAACTTCCACTATTTGTGAGGTCCAAACCGGAGAGCCTAGTCCAAGTCATGGCCACGGTCCTAGTCCTAAGGGACTAATTTCTGGCCTATAAACAGGGTCTGGTTTCACCTTAGAAGGACATGAACGTGATTGTTTGTGTGTAGGTGAGATATCGGAAATAGACCACAGGAGTATGCATGGATATGGTGGATTTATCGACCTCCTAGAAATTTTTTTGGGGGGAGATATCCATCGTTTTTACTACGCTCCTAAAAACGTACATTTATTTTTTAAAGGAGGACTCCACGCCAAAAAAATTTCCTGCTTTGATTGAAAGGACAAATATCAGACACACAGATCAAAAAAAGTTTGAGAGAAAACGGACAACAAATAAGAATGTTATGAATATTTCAAAAATATATACAGATTTTCAAAACAGCAAATTTGCTACTTTAGATCACGTGACATGACATATTGTTGACGTGATTCTTTGTATGATGGTGAGAGATCGGAAATAGGCCACAGGAGTATACGTGGATATGGTGGATCTATCGCCCTCCAAGACAACAAATTTTGCAGAGATACCTCTCGTCCCACCACCACCCCTCCCCCTAAAAAGATGTAAATTTATTGTTTAGTGCTTTAGGATCACACATCCAAACTCATCCACCCCCGCCACCCCCCCCCTAAAAAAGAACACATAACTATATATGCACACACAAAAATTCAGCGTTATGTATTGATAAAGCTAGGGAAATGGACATTTTGGTTGTCCTCCACCTACCGATCCTAATAAAAATTCTAGGGCAGCCATACAATAATTTTTTTTGCTGGTATTGAATCAATCAAAATCATAATTTTGGGGATCAAACTGTAAAACTAAGAATTTTGCAGAAAGTCACATTAAATTTGTTCCAATCAATGGCCACGGATCGGGAGAATGGATTAGGATTTTAAATAGTTGCCCTGTCAGTTTAGGAAACCTAATGTAGATGCTAAACTTGGATAAAACCATTATTGTTTACACAGATTCATATTTCTTTATTGTGGCCACTGAATAGGATTTGATTTTAAAATGTAGGTTTTTGGCCCATTTTTAACATATTTAAATGTTATTTGTATTCTTTCATATTTTTTGACTTATCATTGCCGAAAGGTAATTTGGTGCAACAAGAACTTAATTCATATATAATTTATCTAAACAAGCAGTTCTGAACAGGGGTTCTGAACATGCTGATGGAAAATATCAAATTAAAAGTGTCATAGCGCCATCTTTCGATGAATAGTTTGTTAATTGTCGAACACTCACTGGATGCCGCGGAATTTGTCACTAATTGAAACATCTAGTAAAGAAGNGCAAATTTGCTACTTTAGATCACGTGACATGACATATTGTTGACGTGATTGTTTGTGCGATGGTGTGAGATCGGAAATAGACCACAGGAGTATGCGTGGATATGGTGGATTTATCGTTTTTTTTTTTTTTTTTTTTTTTTTAGAAATGCCAATCGTTTCTACTACCCTCATAAATACGTAAATTTATTTTTAACGGAGGACCCAATGCCAAGATATTCTTGTTTTGATTGAAAGGGCAAAAATCAGACAAACAGATCACAAAGAGTGTGAGCGAAAATGGACAACAGATAAGAATGTAATGAATATTTTAAAATTATATTTTCAAGATTTTCAAAACAGTTATATTTTAAGCAAATTTGCTACTTTAGATCACGTGACATGACATATTGTTGACGTGATTGTTTGTGCGATGGTGTGAGATCGGAAATAGACCACAGGAGTATGCGTGGATATGGTGGATTTATCGCCCTCCAAGAAAACAATTTTTTTTTAGAAATACCCATCGTTTCTACTACCCTCCTAAAACGTACATTTATTTTGTAAAGGAGGACTCCACGCCAAAAATCTCTTGCTTTGAATGAAAGGGCAATAATCAGACAAACAGATCACAAAGAGTGTGAGCGAAAACGAACAACAGATAATAATGTTATGAATATTTCAAAAATATATAAAGATTTTTAAAACAGCAAATTTGCTACTTTAGATCACGTGACATGACACATTGTTGACGTGATTGTTTGGAATTTGGAATTTATTCATTTGAACGTCATTGACATGTACAGCCAACATTTTGTTCTGATTGGAATTTGGAATTTGGAATTTATTCATTTGAACGTCATTGACATGTACAGCAAACAGAGGTTTGAGTGGACATGGTGGATTTATTGCCCTCCTAGAACACAAATTTGGGGGAGATACCTATCGTTTCGACCACCCCCCTAAAATAAATGTAAATGTATTTTTGTTTTTGTTTAGAGTTTTAGGGGGTGTTGTTCAAAATCAACTTTTGATTGATTGATTGATTTTATTTCCGATATACCATAAAAAAAATACAATACATATATACACGATATGACACAGGATTAAAAAAGAGAATATCGGATGGATTGCCCATTTCAGAACTGCACATCAACTGTAACTTTGCACATTGTATCGCGCATTTTCATTCGCGCACAGTAAGCGCATTTAACTAGACGTGCATAAAACAATTATTTTGATTGGCGCGTTCCGATCAACTGCAACTTCCGATCAATTGCAACTTTTGAGCAACACCCCCTAGACACATCCATCTATACCCACCTACTCACACACAAACACACATAGACACTCACGAGCACAACCCCACACACAAATTCATAGTTATGTATTGATAAGACTAGGGAAATGAACATTTTGGTTGTCCTCCACCTACCGATCCTCTGAAATTTGCTCAACCTGGACACTAATAAAATGTAATTTTAGAGTAGCGAAACAATATATTTTTTTTTGCAGGTCAATATCAATAAAAATGATATTGTTAAGGTAAATATTAAACTGTAACTAAGAATTCTGCAAGAAATCGCCTTAAATATGCTCGAATCACAGAACGGAATAATTGATAAAGATTTTTGATAGTTCCACTTTTATTTTAGGAAACATAATGTGGATGCCGAACTCGGATAAAAAATATGATTTACAAAGATTCATATTTCTCTCTGACCACTGAATTGAATTATAAGGTTTAGTAGTAAGATAGGTTTTCGGCTAGTGTTTGATATCCTCAAAGTAATGTCATTTGTATTATTTTATATTTCTCCGACTTATCAATACCGAAAGGTAATTGATGCAACATGAACTCCATTTATATATAACTTCGTTGACCACATAGTTCTGAACAGAGGTTCTGGATATGCTGAAGTAAAATACAAAATTAATAGTGTCACAGCGCCATCTTTTGATGAATGGTCTGTTAATTGTCGAACATTCGCGGAATTTGTCACTAATTGAAACATCTAGTAAAGAAGAAATGTCAAACGTTACAGAATATCCATTTAGATAAGAATCGGCCAAATGCAATTCGCTCTTACGATAAAATCTACTTTACCAAAATCCTTTTCACACACTGCCAGTTCTTTTAATTGTGATCTTGATTTTCAGAACCATCCATCTCTTCAAATGGATGATATGGGAAATACATTTGCCTCGAAACTTTACTGATTATCCCAAAAACAATCAGTTTACACTTGCAACACCAAGCAAGCACCATCATCAACAACTTCGCTGGTCATCAGCACCCAAACCATCCCCACTACCACCACCACCACCATCATCACCATCGTAATCATAACATCTACCAAAAACCTCAACACCCCCATTTCCATGACTATCACCGAAATTAATGTGTCACTGCCACCACCACCACAACCACAGCCGCAACCATCACAACCACTATCACCATCAGTACCCTTTCCACCACCATCATCACCACCACCCGAACCATTATCACAATAAACATTACCACCCCCACCACCACCATCACCATCATAATCATAACCTCCACCACCACCACCACTAATACTACTACTACTACCGCCAACACCAACATCAACACCATCACCACAACCACCACCATCACCATCACCCTCACCACCACCACCACCACCACCACCACCACCACCACCACAATCACAACCTGCACCACCACCACCACAGCCACCACCATCACCACACCACAAAATCAACTACCACTACCGCCACTACCAGGATCTACATCACCATGCTCATGACCAGCACCACCATGACCCTCATCCCTCTTCCAATCTCAACCCCGGACAACCTCCCTAGACGTCTCTCCTCTCAGCACCTCCGTTCGGCTATCACGAGGAACTTTACAAAGCAGGAGTTGACAACCTCTTTGTAAGATAATATTTCTCCTGTGATGCTTGCACCAACGTCACCATCACCACCACCACCACCACCACCACGTACCACGTACCACCACCAACACCAACACAACCCCTACCACAACCACCATCACTACCACCACCAATACCACCACTGCTATCCCCACCACCACCATCATTACCACCATCACCACTACCACAAACTCCACTACCACTACCACCATTACCACCATCACTACCACCACCACCACCACCACCACCACCACCACCAACCACCTCCAACACCACCACTGCCACGATCTACCTCATCATGCTCATGACCAGCACCACCATGACCCTCACCCCTCTTCAAATCTCAACCCCGAGCAACCTCCCCAGACGTCGCTCCTCTCAGCACCTCTCCTCGGCTATCACGGAGAACTTTACAAAGCAGGAGTTGACAACCTCTTTGTAAGATAATATTTCCCCAGCGATGCTTGTTTACCGTTCCTCTGTCTCCTCTCGCCGCCCACTTCGATTGCTGTTACAAAGACGACGGAGAGCAATTAAAGGTTTTATTTCACTCAAAAAGTCGACATCGCGATGACACCTACAAAACGTGGTTAAGCCTGCGTCACACCTTTGCGTTTTTAGCATGCGTCAGCCCAGCGTTTTGGGAAATTAAAAATCGCCCCCTTGACGCACAAAGACGCAGGTCATGCGGTGAACTAACACTCGTCGTACGCTCGTTGAGCGCAAGCCGAACGTCCACCCCTGGAACGTCAGTCCACCGTCTAATCTGCGTATGCTGTCCGTCAAGGGAGCGTTCTTAATTTCCAAAAAACGCGAGGCTGACGCAGACTAAAAACGAAAGGTGTGACGCAGGCTTTAGTTTCGAAATGGTCCTCAAAGGGAGATGGGGGCATTCTTGAGCCCCAATTATCCCCAGGCGTAATGTTAAATGTACCCAAACATAAACATGGTAAACATTATATCACCCCTTTGAGCAGTTGAGTTGTTGATGATGTTTTAGTTAAGGCTTAGTCATGACGTCACTTAACAGTTGGGAGCGTCGTGGTTTAGTGGTTCTGACTGTCGCCGTTCAACTGGGTGCGAATCCCATTGCACCCAACTTTAAGAAATTTGTCCAAACAATGCTGCACTCAGCCCAGGTTAGGTGAATAGGTATAGCTTGCATAAAGATATATTCTTTTGAATGCATAATCGCCTCATAGCTGCTAAACCTGGGCGGTGTTTCCCGAAGTTAAGAACGAATTTAAAAACGACTGGTGTAACACGAGCATTCAGCACAACAATTTGTACCAACCGTTCTCAAAGTCTTCTAAAGGTCCTCCTTCCCGTGAAAAAGTGACAAAAGCGTTATTAAAAGTATCCATAATTATTATCTAATTATTATATCAAACAAACGATCGGCATAAATGGATTTTAGTTTACGGTGTTTAGGCGCAAAAAAAAGTAAAGGGAAACACTTGGTTAATAGATGTATGCGTTTATGCGAAACCTATGTACCAGCACCAGCGGAGCGTNGCTGAAGCAATAATTATATTGTCAAAACAAATTCGTTATCGCCATTTTCTCGTAAGCGCTGTTTAGGTTGTCATGGATTCATTCGTGGATTCTTCTCCCGGCATCTGTAATTGGTCGTACGGAGCATATTAATTATGCAAATTAGGTCAATGGACGAATGACCGACGTCGTAACAACGGTCCAATGAAAGTTGATGAATATGCATTATCAATGCCTGGATTTATTTCTTTATCTGCGTTCTCACTTTTATTTTCACGGTTTGTGTTTGTATCACTTGTGTTTTCCCTGTATTTTTTTAGTTGACTCACTCCTGAGAGCCTACAAGTGAATTTGTTAACGAATTTTTTTTAAAGATGAGGAGCAATTCATAGAGAAATACACCCTTTTATAAGCGTGTTTATATTGTTTTTATTTCGCCTTTGCTGTTCAAGGTAAAGATTACATTATTTTGAGGAGAAATAAATTATGATCTCAAACGTTTCGCCCATTTTACCTAAAATTTGGTGGCACTAATCTTAACCCCCCCCCCCCTTCAACAGTGTTAATGACTGGTGATAAAACATCAAGCTCAGTAGAGATCTGAAGGGGCGTCCCGGCGCCCCCCCCCCCCCCCCCCCGATGAACTTCTTCTTCTATGTTAGATTTACACAGCCTTGGCAAATGTTGGGAATTTATGCTAATATCTATTGTGTCGCTCTAGATCATCGAAATGGTTTAAACAATGGTTCAAATCGGACAATTCATATTGAACCTGGCTAGTAGTTATGGAGTTTTGGGACACAACATAAATGTTTCCCGTGTGGGACTGCATAAAGCCTTGTTGTCCATATGAGCGGTCAATATCCGCTGAAATTGGTCGAGTGTTTCATTTCAAAGTGACATCAAAGCGACCCGGTCTAGTCTTAGTCATCCTCGTCCCATCTATCTTGTCGATTTGTTTGTTTATTTGTCCTCTTGTCTGTCGCTCTTTGATATGTAGTATAGCTTGTTTAGGTGTCTTGGTGTTAACAGAGGGTGTCCTCTGATTGGGGCATCTTTAAGATTTGACAAACAGGGAGGGGGGGGGGGGGGGGGGGGGACATGCGTCCACATTTGGGCGCGCCCTTCCCTGTGCCAAGCGGGTGTAAGTTTTTAAAAAAAATAGAGAAATATTGTCCCGAAACGCAACTAAACAGGCGAGTAAAAAAAATGTATAAAATATTTATATAAAAAAAGATGGGCGCACTGGGTGTAGCTGTCTGATTTTTCTTCTGTTTATGTTACTGCTCACATTGTATTCCTAATGTATTCTATATTAATATCTGTATTTACGTGTCTTCACCAGCATTTGGTTTGAGAGGGTTGGGATGGAAAACCTGCGGGTTATGGAGATTAAGTTCTCCTTTCCCATGCCCCGGCAGCCCTCTCAAACCAACTGCTGGTCTTAATTAATTATTCATTTACCTAGTTCTTTTATCTTTGTATCCTTAACTTATACTGTAATTGATTTGTTTTGAATTTGCCGAATAAATAATAATAATAATGATAATAATAATATAAAATTGAAAAAAAGGGGACAGGAGGTCGGGGTTGGCTAGAAAATACAAAAGAAAAACAAACAAACATCCGATGCTGTAAGTGTTTTTCTTCTCAATGTGGACGCGTATACGTATGTATCTTTATGTTTGTGCTGTATTATTCAATAAATTCATTTTTTAAACCAAATTTTTGCTTTGTTTATCTGCCCTTGATTTTAGTTTCCTTTGTTTTTTGTCACTATTGTCGAAGTGGGTTTGTCTGAGAATTCGGAGACGCTGTGTTGTGCTCACAAGCGTGTCGCTGTGCCCCCGCCCCGCCGACCCGCCCCGACCCATCAACAAACGATCCCGCTGTCCTCACTGACTGTCTTCTAAATCCATCATGATTTCAATGAGGCGAGATATCTTGCAATTTCTCTCAATTGCTTGTGCCCCGCATCTTGTCAAATACATTCGTGTCCACTCTTTAGCGTACACAGCAATTCATAGGTGGGACTTATTGATCCTCACAACATTTGGTTTATTTTAGACTGTATTTCTATTGATTTGTTTATTTATTGATTGTGGAAAATAATGATAAGCGAAACATTAGTGGTTGGCGAGTGTATCAAGGTTGCCATGGCGACAGCTGTCTTGAAATTCATGATGTGTGGCATTCAAATATATGTGTTGTTCGCTGTCATTTTGCACAAGTTCTAAGTTTTCACAGTCGTGTTGTCTTTTGGCTGCACTACCAAAAAGAAACAAAAACACAAAAAACGAGCAAACAAACAAACAAACCCAAAATAAATTTTCTCAACAAAAGTGTATTTATGCATGTTTAGTGGATGAAATTATGCAAAGCATTAAATGAAATATATAAATATTTTAATTAAGTCTACAATTTTATTAATTTATTCTATTTTTCCACTTTACCCAATATTGATTATTTGATTTTGAAAATCGTTTCTTTTTCACAGGAAACTGCAATCAATTGCAATTTTTGGTTGGCTGGTGTCGACCAATCAATCTCATTTTCGGATGCACGTCATCCTGTAATGCAGAATGTTAGCCAATCAGAGCACCCATTTAAAGTTGCAGCTGATCCCCGGCTAATTTGCATTGCAATTAATTGGAGCTTTCTTGAAACAGCCCTCTGAATGATTCAAGAGTCAAGATTAATTTCATTTCTGTTTATTACAACAGACAATATAAACCAATAAATCAACAAAAAGCAAACACAATATTCGTAACTTAAACATAAAAAAGTAGAAGAAGAAAACAAAACGAAAAAATGAAGATATGAACCAGCAAGAGGCATAGTTTGTAAGAAGTTGGTGGGCCCTAAAATAAATATTCAGCTAAACATATATCAACTGACAAAGAAGAATAAGAAGGAGGAGAAGAAGAGGATGAGGAGAAGGGAGAGGAGAAGGAGGAGAGGAAGAAGAAGAAGAAGAAGAAGAAGAAGAGGAAGAATTGGAAGAAGGAAAACAAACTATTTCACAAACATGCAGGATAAGTACAGCATATTTCTAAGTGAAATAATGGACACACATTCCAAAAGTTTTTTTTCTTATATGTTATTGATGGTAGTAGACAAGAACAATTACTCTCGTAGGGGGCTGACCAATAAAGACTGTAAAACTACAATGGATGATAAAATACCGGAATGACAATAGAAAGGCAATCCATTGTGANCCCGCCAATTTGAACTAAAAGTTCGTTAGGTAGGATACACTTTAAAAAAAATCATAGTATTTACTACATCTTGCGAGGTTAAGAAACTTCCTTGATTTCTTAAAGTATTTATAATTTCATTTTAATAAGTATTCTGAATCAATATCCTTGTCAATCATTTTAGATCTCGTTCGTACACGCTAAGAAAAAAGGGTGCACAACGGGTGCAAACCTTTGTGGAAATGTGCGATCTGTTGCAAAACTCGACTATGTGCAACATTGCACACTTTCGATGTACATAAAAGTTGCAAGCTACCGGAAAAGGTGCAATAATTTACCTCTTGACAGCCAGCGAACACTGCGTTATGTTATTTTATATTATGGAGTCATTGTTTGACATATTCTAAATTCACCACCGTTTAAGCGTGTGATCGTGATATGATCGGATAAGCTAGAACCAAGCAAACCCTCTTCCTCAAAGACGAGGGTTCGAATCCTCTGAGAGCACTCGGCATAATGCAAAATACTATTTTGGGGGGTCCTCTCACTGTTGCATTTCTTTGCAACAAATAAGGGCGTATATCTGAAGTTCGATGAACCCAATGACACTAGATAAAACAGGCAAACTTTCTATGATCGCCTCTCTTGACCGTTTTGTATTTATTTATCATATTTCTTGCTCCTTGACATGAAAATTCAAAATATGCTACTGTCTCATAAACACTAAGTGTCTGAGTGTCATAACACCATATGACCTTAGTTATAGCCACCACCCTCCCCGTTCTGAAAAAAAATGTTTGGATGCTCTCCAACGACCAGCCCTTTAAATTGGCCCGACCTTAACTTTTTGTTTTGCTTTGCTTATCACTAAAATTGAAAGATCAGAGTAAAATGATAAATTAACATGTAAATGTGACCAGAAAAGACATTTTCAGATGCCCTTTGGCTTTTCATCCTCTTCTCAGTCTTGTTTTCATCATGTATTGTGTAAATTTGTAGAATAATGGATGCAATTTTTTTTATTGCGCACGTATCCACTCTGCTGAATGCTCACAAGGCGCTTTGCATTATTATTACCCTGGCTTTAGCCCGTCGTATACCAGCGCACATGGCATTTCAAGGTATAAATATTCCTGCCAGGTACCCATTAACCTCACTTTGCTGAAGGAAATTAACGCTATGGGCAGGACTCGAACCGCAAACATGGCATTAGAGGGCATCGAAACATGGTATTTTTGCTTTATGGGCTGGAAGGGTTACCGAAAGAAATTTGACGTATATCATAAATCTTTGCAGAATATAAAAACTCTATGATGGTTTTAGTCCTCCGTGTAAAATTAGAATTAAAAGGGGAAGTTTGAAGCACTTATTGTATAAATATACACAAACCATATGCAGAGTATATAAGAACCTTTGCGGGAGCGGGTCGGGTTGACAAACTTTTCATACTAGCAGACCTACCCATTTGTGTAGTTTTGTCTTCCTAATAACTTTGGGGGGAAAATATAGTGATGAGCATGACATTAATGAAATGTTTTTTGCAGGCCCCGCTCAATCAATTTGTGCAAGATGAACAATTATTTAATGCCTCTTTGTGCCTCTTTGTGC